>MDKJ01087975.1:0-31901 GCA_005239525.1 Nicotiana knightiana | reverse complement strand
CCCGATAGTGCAAAAACTGCTTCTCAACAACAACTATGCACCCCCTGATGAATGAGACACTCTGATGACTCATTCCAAAATGCCCTCAGGCATCCATGGTTAATAACTTTAGGCCCATAGGCTTATGCAACACTGTTTACAAAATTGTAACAAAAATCCTAGTAAACAGAATCAAGTCTTATCTCCCCACCATCATTGGCCCCAGCCAGGATAGCTTCCTTCCAACAGGAGAGCTGTTGATAATGCCATCATTGTCGAGGAAAACATCACCCACTTTGGGAAGATGAGAGGCAAAACACCTCACATGGTCCTCAAGATAGACCTGGAGATATCCTTCGATAGACTGGAATGGTCCTTCATAAGAGAGACCCTTCATGTCTTCAATTTCCCCAATGTCACAATCAACCTCATCATGTCATGTGTCAGTTCTTCCTCCATCACTGTTGTTGTTAATGGAGAGCAGACAAACTCCTTTAAACCCACCAGGAGTATTAGGCAAGGGGATCCTTTGTCACCCTATTGAGAGAAACACCCAACTCAGGGAATGGTCTCCCATTAGCATTAGCAAAACAGGTCCTAAGATATCCCATCTCTTCTTTGCAGATGATCTAATACTTTTTGCTACAGCTAATCAGGGTAATTGCAACACGATTCTCAATACTCTCAACTCCTTCAATCAGGCCTCAAGGCAGAAAATCAATCTCAGCAAGTCCAAAATCCTTTTCAGTGCCAACTGTCAACCCCAACAGATGGAAACCATCTCAAACACTATTGCCATCCAGGCATCATCCAGCTTTGGTAAATACCTTGGATTCCCAATCTTCCATAAAAGACCCACCCACAATGACTTCCAATTTATCATTGATAATCTGCCCACCAAGTTGGCCGGATGGAAAGCAAATATGCTCAACATGACTGGAAGAACTACCCTTGCAAAATCCTCACTCAACACCATCCCCAACCATGCCATGCAATATATTAAACTCCCTTCCAAAACATCCAAGGAGATTGACAAAATCCAAAGAAATTTCATCTGGGGTACTACTAGTGAAAAAAAGAATATGCACTTAGTCTCTTGGGCCACAATCACAAAACCAAAAGCTCAGGGGGGGACTCGTAATCCAGAAAGCAAACCTTAAAAACAAAGCCATCCATTCAGGTCTGGCGTGGAGACTTTACCAAAACCCTTCTTCTCTCTGGGCAAAAACCCTTATAGCTAAACACTGCAACTGGAGACACCCACCAAAGAGATCAAAATCAAGCACTTGGCAATGCGTACTCGAAGGGTGAAAGACATGTATGAAAGCCAAAAGATGGGTTGTCCACTCAGGGAACATAGTCAATTTCATCAATGACCCTTGGATCCCCAATTTCCCCTCAATCAGATCCATTATTGAGGGACCTCATAACAAGGAAGACCTGGCTATTATAGTGGCTTCCGCTCACAAAAATCTATCTTGGAACCTCTCTTCCATATCCCTCAACATTCCTTCAAATATCCAAAACATTATTCTCAACACCTTCATCCCTTCCAACCCCATAAAAGAAGATAGAATGATCTGGAGGGGGGGATGCTACAAATGGCATCTTCACTCTAAAATCAGCATACTCCCTCTTGGATAATCTTGATCAACAACACTGTGCCAACACAGGCAACAACTACCTGTGGATATGGAAATTAAAAGTCCCAAACAAGATCAAATCTTTCTTCTAGCTCCTCTTCCATAATAGGCTCCCCACTGTATCCTTCCTCCACCATATTGGGATCAGTTAGATCTTAAGTGTTTCTCCTGTAATCAATCAATCGAAATACCTTCTGGACAAAACTTGTCTCAGAATGTGCCATCTCTCTGCCAAGCCATGTCCCTCCCTTCACCAGTAGAGACTGGCCAACCATTTGGGAGTTCCTTAAGAAGAAACCCTTCAGCAACATCATCAATTGGGAAGACTTACTTCCCTTCTGTTTTTGGCACATCTGGCTTACAAGAAACAACAATCTCTTCTACAAGAGAAAGGATGTGGTAAGTATAAAAATTGTATTGGCAAAAGCAACCGAGTATATAACCATTTTGGTAAACTGAGCACCCACAAAAGAAAGAATCATATGGGTCAAATGGACCCCCCCCCCCCATCCAATCAACACATATAAGCTCAATACAAATAGGGCTGGAACTGGGAATCCGGGTAAGGGAGGAGTGGGGGTGTCTTCAAAAATGCAAGTGGAAACTGGGTTCTGGGCTACATGGGAAGTATACAACATACTACAAACACACAGGTTGAACTACTTGCAATCCTAAAGGGCATACAAATAGCTGAAGAAAGGCAGCTAACACCATTGGAAATCAATGCAGATTCCACAGAGGTAATTTGCATACTACTTTGAGTCTATTTTTGACGACTTGGAAGGATTGATGCGAAGATAATTTCTTATTCTTTTCTTGTGCTTTCTTTCTTACTTTTTACTTTATTGTCTCCTTTTTTTCTTTTTAGGATTAACTTCGTCAAAATACGAAGTACTTTAAAAGTTTGAGACGAAGACTTTTAAAAGTTTGCGATGAAAACCTTTAAAATTTATGGTAACGACCCATAAAAATTCGCGATGAAGACCTTCAGAATTTGCGGCGAAGAACCACAAAAGTTCGTGCAAAAATTCTTAAAAGCTCGCAGTCATGATCTTTAAAAGATCACAGTGAACACCTTTAAAAGTTCGCAGTAAAAAATTTAAAAGCACGCGATGAAGACTTATAAAAATTCAGGCCGAAGACCCTTAAAATTCGCATAGAGATCCATAAAAGCTCGCGGTCAAGATTTTTAAAAGTTCATAGTGAAGGCCTTTAAAAGTTCGCGGTGAAGACCTTTAAAAGCACGCGAAAACCTTAAATATTTGAATGTCTTTAAAAGTTCGAGACGAACACCTTTAAAAGTTCGCAACAAAGAACTTTAAAAATTCGAATGCCTTTAAAAGTTGGAGACGAACACCTTTAGAAGTTCTCAATGAAAACCTTTTAAAAAAAAGTTTGACACAGACATCCCTTTTGACGCCTCTTCTCTTCCTCCCCCTTTTTTTACGGCGGTGAGCGGATATGAAGACCAACAAACTTGAACGTTATGCAAACATGAAGATATAGAGAATCCCCAGACTTTGATGCAAATATTGTCATCATTTCACTGAAGACGTCATTTTATCATAGCAGCTTGCACCCTTTAAATCAAATTGGATCCAAAGCTTAACAGAATAATGGTATCTCAGCTCGATTTTCAAGTGCTGATCGAAAAATGGATTAGATTCCATCGTACTGAACTCAGAATAAAACTCTAAGCTGCCTACGTACCTCGGTGAAGAGGATCAAGTCATACCGTAGTTCAGAATGGGTAATTTTTTTATTTTTTTATTTTTTATGTCCTAAATTTTGCCTAGATCGTCTCTTTCGAGGTTTTCAACCCATCGAACTCTTTTTTTTATATGTCCTAACTTTTGCCTAGGCTGACTCTTTCGAGGTTTTCAACCTAGCAGACTCCTTTTTTTTGGTGAATGGTACAAAGTTTAGACTCATGCGGGCCATGAGTCTAGGAACGTATAGTTTAGGCTGTTTAGGATGGTCAAGAGTGGAGCACATCCTATTAATCAAGCTCAAAGGCGCTTTAGGCCGGACTTGGTTCCCCTTATTGAAATAGAAGTTAACAAACTCATTGAAGCTGGATTTATTTGGGAAGTTAAATACCCAAAGTAGGTTTCAAGTATTGTCCCTGTAAGGAAGAAGAATGGTCAAATTCGAGTGTGCGTCGACTTCAAGGATCTCAACAATGTGTGTCCCAAAGATGAATTCCCGCTTCCTATTTTAGAGGTGATGATCGATGCTACTACTGGGTATGAGGCAATGTCGTTTATGGATGGCTCATCATGCTATAATCAAATTCGCATGGTACCAAAAGATGAAGAGCTTACTACATTCCGCACCCCCAAGGATATTTATTGATACTGAGTAATGCCTTTTGGCTTGAAGAACGCTGGTGCTACTTATCAAAGGGTCATGCAGAATATTTTTGACGACCTTCTCCACAAAAATGTCGAATGTTATGTGGACAACTTTGTGGTGAAATCAAGAAGAGGGGCGATCACTTGAAAGACTTTGAGAATGGTGTTTGAGTTGCTCCGGAGGTACCAACTTAGGATGAATCCATTGAAATGTGCCTTTAGAGTTACTTCCGGAAAGTTCCTTGGTTTTATTATCCGACATCGAGGGATCAAAATTGATCAAGCCAAAGTCTAATTCTATTTCTAGTGAACTAGGGAAGAATATCTTAGGAATACAATAATGATATCTACGTGGATTTAGCCTAATACCATTATTCAAGTCAAATACATTGAAAATTGACATTACTAGAAGCTGCATGGGATGTTTTTCATGACCCTATGTACATACGAAGTTCTTTTACTTCAAGCCTAGTTTTTTAAATCCACCCAATAAGTCTTGAAGTAGGGGGAATTTGTATATAATTAAATTATGTTGGATTTAAATCCGTAAAACTAAGTTGGACTATATTTTAAATTCAAGATATATTGGTCCAAATAGATATTATGGGCTAATATAATTGAATTAATTATATAATTTCAATATATATGAATTAAACAAATAAGTCTTAATCAACTGGGCTAAATTGATGAGCCCACTTTGTTAAGCCCAAAATGACATTTTCCTAGAGGCCCAGTTTGGTTTCACGTGTCAAATGACATGGCGCATCAAGTCAAACGGAAGAGCCAATAGGATTGTGCCACATGTCAAAATGACAAGGCATGCCAAGTCACATTAACAGGCCAATGAAATCGCGCCACGTGTGCAAGTGACATGTTCTGGCCAATCAAATGTGGTCTTGTCACACTTCAATTTGATTGGTCGGAAAGAGTTTGTTATTATCATAACTCTTCCCTACCACAACTATAAATAGGGGTCTTCATAACCCAGAAAAAGGACCAGAAGTTATAATAAGAAGCAAGAGAGAGCTTTTGGATCAAACTCTGCAGATTTCTCTAAAAGCTACAAAGGATTAAAATATCAAAACGAAGATTCAAGAATAAACTCAAACCCTTGGATTAAAAACACGTCAAGATCAAGATCAGTCCTCAAGCATTTGGATTAAAATTAAATAAAATGCAAGACTAAGCTCGAAGGCTCTTTTATTTACTGCTGAAAAGTAGAATCAAAGGATTCATAGAGATTGTAGCACTCAAATTACTCGAAATCAAATACTACGATTATTGCAATATTCTCCAGTCTTGATTTTACTTTCTCGATGCAAATTTATTGTCTGCACATACGAAAGGAAACATATTTAATACATTGTAGTTTGCTACTCATAATCGCTAGAATACGTTGTGCTTTGCTAATGAATTGTCACGCCCTGAACCTGGGGAGGCGTGGCTGGAACCCGGTGCCGCATTGGCCCGAGCGAACCACTCTGTAACTCATTTATTTTCTTTGTGGCTATCATGGTCCAACATGGCCAGAACTCGTAATGTACAACTTTTAAGTGGGCAACAATGTATCAATAAACTATCGTTCATAAATCATGAATACATATGAGCCGTTAAGGCCTCTGACATACTGTACAAACTGAATATTTGTCTACAAAGCCTCTAAGATTTACTGACATCAAATGGGACAGGATACCGGCCTACCCATAAGTCTGTAGTAAAACTCTGACACGATGACTCATAGACTTGGTTGCACTCCGAATGAGGTGGAGTCTTACCGATCCTTCGCTGAATGTCAATCTCATCTACTATGAGGGCTCGTTAAACAGATTATCTATACCTGCAGGCATGAATGCAGTATCCCCAACAAAAGGACGTCAGTACGAATAATGTACTGAGTATGTAAGGTAGAACTGAAACGTAATAATAAGTTAACATTAATTAAGGACACATATAATCAACCTGTAAGTCTGAATAGCTCCTTAAATCATGAAATATTTATAATGTCATGCATATAAATATAAATGTCATGGAATGCATAGGTCTGTACGTACATAACATCATCAAGCCTCTGAGGGCATCTTATTATATCATCTCGGCCACTGTGGGCAAAATCATCAATGTATACCAGCTGATCAGGTGGTGGTGCGTATATAACGCCATAACCTTTCACATATCCCATATACATATATATGCGTATATAACGCCGTCCGAGTCATGGGTCAATGTACATGTATAAATGCATAAGAAATACGTTAATAAGATTTTCTCAGAATGCCATAAAAATCAATATGCCTTTCGGATAAACATTATCAAATACATATTTTTCTGGGACCCATGAACAAAAGATAATCATAATTCACATGGGAAATCAAGAATACAGACACCCCTAGTATTTCTATGAATAGAGTAATTTATAGAAACTGTGTGTTTGCTCGTTTCTTCAGTATAGTTTGGATCATGCTAAAAAGAAATAAGGGGTAGCCTTTACATACCTGGAGTAGAAAATATTCGTATGATGTTCTTGAAAAAGGTTGCACCGTACTCCTTTAGAACCGCAAAATTTTACGTTGCTACGGTTCTAACAGTTCTTGTTGGAATTGGTTGGTTGCAAGACATTTGGTTAAAATCTTGTAAGAATTGCTGAAAGAATCGCATTGAAATCATGTAGGAATATCTAATGTTTCTGATTGAAGGATTTTTTTTATGGGAATTTTTGTAAGAAGATAAAGAGATTAAAATTTAATCTAACAGGGGACCCTTCCCAATAATAGATCAATGAAAGAGAGAACGTATACGGTAAATAAAGATTAACTTCTAACTGTCAAAATAAAAAGAGAACAATTTACATCCGCTACATGCTATCCTTGTTAACTGTATTTCCAAACCTTTGCTTAACATAACAGTACTTTCATTGTCTATGAAACTGAAAGCTCAAACATAGACAAACTACAAATACCTTGAGAATAGTTCACATTGTAGTTATTATTCAACTCCCTTTAGGTGGCCCCATAATTAAGCTTGGTACCACACTTCTTTCTCAAAGTGTGACACCTTACAATCTTTAATGCTTAGTCACTTAAGTGTAAAGGGTGATTGCCATGTTGGGGGGGCGGGGGGTGGGGGGTGGGGGGGATTATTAATCTTTACCCGCTTATTAGGTAATTAGGTAGTGTCCCGTTACCCAATAATTAACCAATTACCCGTATAATTAAGAATTGTCTCATATTACTTAAAACTCTACTTATTTTTAATAGCCTTTATATGACTTACTATAATATATTTTACTATTGTGGTCATATGGTACCACATAAAATTAATATATACATTATTATTTTATTAAAATATCCATGTAAAAAATGCATATATTTTCTCAACTTATAATTTTCTTAATCTCATATATAGAATACAAATTCTCCTACGCTTAATTTTTAAAATAATAAAAAGATAACCTTCTTTTCGTGTGAGAAAATAATTTTTACCTTTACAATAAAGAAAATCCCATAAATGTTTCTCATGTTATGTGTATAATTTAAAACATATTCGAAAGTAGTAATATTAATAATTATATAAAATCATATTTTTCAAACCATTTTTTTTTACAAAAAATATTCCACTCAAAATACCATATCAAGGTTATTAAATTTACGGGGTGTAACATGAATATGTTGGAAATAATTTTGTTTCAATAAAAGTAGTATAATAGGTTTGGGAATTAGGAATTTGAGTTTAATTACTTGTTGGCTTGTAATCGTTTCATAATTCCAATGCCCAAAGAAAAATTTAATGCTTTATTATTTTTAAAATTTAATATATAAATATATTTTTTATCTACATTTATATAAAACCTACGGTTTTATTAAAAGAAATCTAAAAATTAGTTCGGTGCAGTACAATTCAGTCAGTTTAGTCGATTTTTAAATATCCATTGACACCTCTAGATATGTCACACGGTTCATTTTAGTGTTTGTCCAAGCATAATTCATTCATTGAGTTCAGATTTACTTCGAATTACTGTAACGATTTGACCGGTCGTTTTGAGAATTTAAGTTATGTTTAGCGGTGTAAGGTCTTGAACATCTTCATATTATGTATATTGACTTGCGTGCATGGTTGAATTCAGCTACCGGATGATTCGGAGTCGAATTAGAAGGAAGATTTTATTTTTGTAAGCTTAAGCGGTGAGAATTTGGCCGGAATTTGACTTTGGTGTAATGGCTCCGAAATAAGTTTTGGATGATGTCAGCAGCTTCGTATGGTGATTTTGGACTTAGGAGTGCGTCCAAATTAGGATTTGGAGGTCCGTATAGTAATTTGAGGCAATTTGGCGAAAGTTAGAAATTTGAAGGTTTTTGAGAAGTTTGACTGGAAGTGGACTTTTGATATCAAGGTCAGATTCTGATTCCGAAAGTTGAAGTAGGTCCGTAATGTCGAATGCGACTTGTGTGCAAAATTTGAGGTCAATCGGGCGTGATTTGATAGGTTTCGACATCGAATGTAAAAGTTTGAAGTTCTAAAGTTCATTAAGCTTGAATTGGGGTGTGATTCATGATTTCAATGTGGTTTGAGGTGATTTGAGGCTTCGAGCATGTCCGTGTTATGTTCTGGGACTGGTTTGTGCGATTGGACGGGGCCCCGGGGACCTCGAGTGTGTTTCGGGGTGGTTTCGGATCATTTCAGGTTATTTTGCAATAGCTGATGCTGGTGTCTGGTGTTGTTCTTCGCGATTGCGAGGATCCTCTCGCGTTCGCGAAGAAGGATTTGGCTTCAGGGACTTTGTTCTTCGCGTACGCGAAGAGATCCTCGCGTTCACCTCATATCTCATAATCTATAAAGAATTTGAAGATGATCCAAAAACCGAAACTTGTAGACCTTTGTGTCTAGTTTTCAGAAAAGTAAATCATTTAGCATTTGGGTTTAAGTACCAAAAGTTATGGCTAGTACACTATATACTGTCCAGGAAGATGAAGAAGAAATTTTGTGTTTCATATGGCTGACTTTGGAAGCTTATATCTCAAAATATATAAGAAAATGAAAGATGACCAAAACATAAAAGTTGTATATATTGATGTCTAGTTTTCAAAACATCAAACCATTTGTCATTTGGAATTTTGTATGAAAAGTTATGGCTATTATACTAGAGGCTATCTGAGAAGAGTTTGGAAATGGCTTTTGAGAGTTTTTGTTCATCGTGAACGCGATGGGTGGCCCACGATCGCGAAGAAGGAACACCTGGGAAGAATTTAAAGTTCAAAAATGAGGTTTTGAGTTCATATCACAAAATTGAATTGGAAGCTCGGTAGAAGGCGATTTTTTAAGAGATTCTTGCGTGGGTGTTTGGGGTAAGTGATTCCTACCTAGTTTTGGTTAATTCACATGATTATATATTTAATTTCAACATTAAATTAGTGATTTAGAGTGGAAAATTGGGGAAGATTTGAGAAAAATTCTTAGGCCAAATTTTTGGGGTTTTGATCGAGATTTTGGTATCGGATTTGAGTAAATTTGATATGGTTAGACTCGTGAATGAATGGGTGTTCGTAATTTATAATTTTTACCCGATTACGAGACGTGGGACCGATGAGGATTTTTGGGCATTTTCCCTATTTTCTTGCCTTAACTTCGAAGTCATTAGCTAAAGTAGTTAACTTGTAGTATTATTTACATTATGCAATTTATTTGATTAGATTTGGACCATTCGGGTTTGGATACTCGTGGCAAGAGAGAGGTTTCGGATTGAGTTGAGCGATTCGAGGTAAGTATCTTGCCTAACCTTGCGTGGGGGAACTACCCCTTAGGATTCGAGTCTTCTATGTTGATTGTAGTCTGTGTACACGAGGTGACGAGTGCGTGCTCAGACTTATTTGTGGGAAGTTTGCCTTTTAGGGTTCTTAGGGCCTTATATTCACTGTGTATGAAGTTGTTCTTGATATGCTTGAGTTCTTGTTTGCTAGTTTCACCTCTACATGCTTTGATTAGAGATAATTTCTTTAGGATTCACCTTTACCGTCTACTTGACCCTGATTTGACTTAACTGAAGGCTTTACCTCTTCTATCGTCATGTTATATTTTCATAAACTGCCAATATTTAATTGAAATTATTAGTGTCTCATCCTATAATTGTTTAGCCTTAATTGGAGTTATGATTATCTTTTGTTGCTTACCCTTATTTGAACTGTTGAATATCTCTCATAATTGCTCAACCTCAAAAGCAATTTAGAAAACCTATATCTTAGTCGACTTGCCTTTATTTGGAATTATTTGACTCGTGTTGGCTTCTTATTGTTGACTTGAATATTGTGGATCTGTTGCTATGTTTCTGTTTTTCCCTAGTTAAGATGTTTTCTTTACACCTAGCATTCTTTACAGTGATTATTCCGTGTGAACGAGTTCTACTGTTTCCTTTGTGATTTAAAGTTCTTGTATTGATTTATTCGCCGTATTTTATATTACTGTCATTGTTGCTTCGTACTTGTTGTGGTGATGTACGAGTTTTATGCACTTCATATTTATTTTGGGACTACAGACGTATTCCGGGAGATCCCTCAGCACTGCATATTTATTTTGGGACTACGAACGTATTCCGGGAGATCCCCATGTACTGCATATTTATTTTGGGAATATGGACGTATTTCGGGAGATAAGCACTGCATATTTATTTTGGGACTACAGACGCATTCTGGGAGATCCCCATGTACTGCATAATAAGTTCGGGACTACGGGACGGGGTCCCGGTAGATTCCCTTGTTGATTTATTTGTGTTCGGAGCTATTAATCTTCTATGCTTGGGTGTCACATGGTGACCTATACTCGAAGGATATTTACTTGAAAAGTTGTACTTGAAAAGCATTTACCTTGAAGAATATGTTTGAAAGACATTATTTGAAAAGCATTTATCTTGAAGAAACTATGTTTGAAAGACATTATTTGAAAATGATATTTGAAAAGCATCTATCTTGAAAGAACTATGTTTCAATGATATTCATTTGAAAAGTTATATTCGACGGAAGTATATTTCAAAAGAATTTCCTATCGAAAAAGATCATATTTTAGAGATTCCAATATAAGAACTTACGGGTGAAACTTTACACTTGAAGCATTTGACTAATTTATTGGGGTTGTTGGCTAAGGCCTGATGTGGAAACTATTGCAGTGCTAAGTTGCTACTTTCCCTTACTGTATTGTGTCCTTCAAATTTGGGTTGTGTTCCCGTCCATCCTTCTGTGTCTTATTATGGTGTTCCATTGTTATTTTATGTTTTCCTTCCCTATTGTAGATGTTATGTTGTTAGCCTTATTGTGTAGTCATTAGATAGATGCCATGTTCCGTCATTCCTATACTTATGCTTGTTCAGTTTATTAGACCAGTGGGTGTGTTGACTAGTCCTCGTCACTACTTCACCGAGGTTACTCTTGATACTTACTGGGCACCGTTGTGGTGTGCTCATACTACAGTTCTGCACATTCTTGTGCATATCCAGGTATTGATCATTAGTAGTTGTGCGGATCCTTGCTGAGGAGACTCAAGGTAAACCTGTCGCTGCGTTTGCAGGCTTCGGAGTCACCTTCTTACATTATATTCAACTGTTTTTACTCATTTCCAAACAATAGAATTTAGAAGTTGTAGCAAACTCTATAGAGCTTATGACTTGTACTACCGATTTTGGGCTTACCTAGTCCTAAGACTAGGAGCCATCACGATACCCAACAGAGGGTAAATTGGGTCGTGACACTTACTTTGCTTCATTTTTACTTATCCCAACAGTAGTTATACCTAACCATTACAATACTATGTTGGTGCATTTTTATAGTAATATTCTTGATAAGATCGACCAAATTAGTTATTTGCTCTAATTTTACTGATTTAAATGTAACTGCATTTATGAAACTAGGGAATATTCATAGGTTGCATATACTTGATAAATATTGCTCCATTTGTCAAACTTTGAATGTTAATAGTATTTCGATACAACTAAAAGTATATCATACATACCTCTCATGCAAATTGTCAATTGGGCAAAAAAGATTTACCAAAAAAAATGCTTCAAGTAAAGCTTAGTAAAAATAGCACGGGCTAGCCAGTTTTCGGTCTGATAATTAAAAAATAGCCAATGTTTGCAACGTCATTAAAAATAGTCACTATTTTGCTGCAATACGGAAAGTTCCAGCATAATATACTGGAGATTGGACCACCTGTGTATGAACTTCCAGCATATTATGTTGGACCAATATATTATGCTGGAACTCCAGTATTATGCTGGAAATTCACATTTAATAAATTAGAACTCCAGTATATTATGATGGAATATTTTCTGGATTTTGAATAGGATTTTCGTTCAGATTTATCTTTACATGAAAAGTGACTAAATTTCGATTATTTTTTAAACTATGGGTATTTTTCAATAAACACTTCAAAACCGGGTGGTTTGCAGCCATACCCTATATAGCAGCCACCTTTTAACCTGTACCCTATTTTTTAAAATTACTAATTTGGTAGCCAGGTGACAAAAAATCCGTAATAATATGACCATTCTACCTCTAACAAAACATATAAAAGATGCATCACGCACAAAACACTTTACGATTCTCCTCTGTCACTCCGTCTCTCCTCATATCTCCTCTCGAAAACTAGAAATTTGAACCAGACGCAAATTCCAAAATTCAAAATTACAAAAATAATTGTAAGTATTGCAATTCATCTTCAAAATTCAAATTAATTTTTGAAACTGATTGATCTTCATGATATATGTTTCTATAATTATTTTCGTAATTCACACTTGGATGAAGTTGTTTGACGGATGAAACATGAACTTTTCAATGACGAATGAATTTGCATTCTAAATTTGTTTCACGTTGAATTCTAGAGTGAAGCAGAAGATTCTTCACGTTAAACCTAATTTAAACGTCAAAGCTAAAAATTCAAATATGCTGAAGTTTTGTACTACATAACATGCTGAAGTTTTTGGTTTATTTGTTAAACAAGCTGAGTTTTTACATAATTCGCTAAAACTTCACACCAAAAATGCTTAAGTATTTGTCTTGCATTCTAAACAAGCTGAAGTTCTTTAGTTCATTTGCTAAGACTTTAGCACTAAAATATGTTGAAGTTATGTCCTGCGTCCTATAGTTTTGTTATGAGTTTTTCCGAAAACTTCAGCATAAATGCTGAAGTTGTTTAGTTCATTTTTAAAAACTTCAGGAAAAATGAGCTGAAGTCTTCCCCCTGCCTATGTAATTTTATTATAATTTTTTGCTAAAACTTCATACCAAAATATGTTGAAGTTTTCTCCTGGATACAATAGTTTGGTCATGAGCTTTTTCAAAAACTTCAGCAGAAAATGCTGAAGTTTTTTAGTTCATTTGCTAATACTTCAGCACTTAATATGTTGAAATTTTCTCCTGGATACAATAATTTTGTCATGAGATTTTTCAAAAACTTCAGCAGAAGATGCTGAAGTTTTTTAGTTTATTTGCTAATACTTCAGCACTTAATATGCTGAAGTTTTTCTCCTGCGCTATGTAATTTTCTCCTGCATGCTGAAGTTAAATATAGTTTGTGCTTAACTTTTGTCCTGCATTAATCAGCTTTTTCATGAGCTTTTTTCTCAAGTACATTTGCTCAAACTTCAAAAAAAAATTTCATAATTAAATTCTTTTGTTCAATTTCCTAATAAATGACACTAAACATGCTTCTCTGGGATGAGTTCGATTTGCGTTGTTATAACTTTCAATGGGAGGTGGACTATTGATTTCAAATACTTTGATCATGATATAAATCTTTTTCTGCTTAATAAACAAGTATCATTCAATTCTTTCCTGAAAAAAATTAGTGAATTTACAAATATTGATTCAAGCAGATATTCAGTAAAGGTATGGTTTGATATCAGACTAAATACAAGCAAAGGTATGCTTGTATCTTCTGATGAAGAACTCAGTACATGTATACATTTGCTAACAACTGATTAAACCTACAAGAATTGCCATTTTGTCGTTGAAAAAATACAACATATTTCTGACAGTATAGGTGCTTCAGAATCTGCAACATTCAACCATTCTCTTGACAGTATAGCTGCTTCGGAACAATTTGTTGATTATCAACATGAACTAGGGCAGCCAATAGTGGAAGTGACAATGAACAACAACCTTCTAACTTTACAGCTGCTTCAGAATATAGAATACTGCAACAATCACCCGCTTCTCCAATAAATTCATACCAGTTTGTCAACAAGCAAGAAGAAGAAGGACAGCTAATAATGCAAATTGACAACCAACACACAATCCAACAAAAAATTTGGTTACCTTCTGCAATGATAAGCAACAACGAAGATGAAGAAAACATAGAATTAATACCAATAACATGAGATACAATTGAAAAAATTGCTGAAACTTCTAGTGCTTCTAAGAAATCAAGAAAAAGAGTGAGGAGAAAGCTGAAAGAATCTCCACCATGTAAAATACTTAGGCATGGTGCATTGCCTGAGGAAGTAAGAGTAGGATCAATTTTTGAGAACAAGCAAAATATGACTAAATTTTTCTGCAGCTTGGAGATAAACCAAAAAGTTGAATCCAAAGCTGTTAGATCATGTTCAAAGAGATATGAGCTGAAATGTATTGTGGAGAAATGTGGTTGGAATGAAAATTCTACACTTTTTAGGGTGATAAAATATCATAACAACCATGAATGCTCAGTTGATGCAAGAAAATCAGATCAGAAGCATGCTACATCAAATTTTATAAGTGAACATGTCACGACCCAAAATCCTAACTTTGGTCTTGATGGCGCCCAACAGCGGGGTCAGACAAGCCAACACTCAATTTACTAAGGGTTCCTTCTTATTAGATTAAACATATCAACATATACTCAGTTCTTAAAACTTAAGACATAAATTGACAAGGATAATTAGCCAGTTTTTAATCAAAAACGGTCATGAGGTGGCGTGAGCCAATATATATACAGACCTGTAATCCATAATAACTATCACGTGTGTGCCAGGAACTAGTGTCACAAGTCATACGGGCATACTAACAGAATATACAAAAGACATAATATACAGTCCCACTGTCTGAAAGAAATAGACGGGAAGTAAGCGAAAGAAACCCCATGGTGCTGCAGGAGATCGCCAGGAGAAAGCAGTTCACCGTGAAGTCAGGTCCGTCTATAATCAGAATCGAGCTCCGGTCTGACAACCAGATGCACTAGCCTCGGAACCTGTACAATTAAGTACAAAAGTATAGCATGAGTACATAAATATATATGTACCCAGTGAGTATCCCGCCTAACCTCGAAGAGGTAGTGACGAGAGGTCGACTGGACACTCACTAAGGTCCAACAATATAATTTAACAGAATATGATGAAAACAGTAGGCATGTAAAGGCAGTGAAGCAGCAAATATATATATAAGGCACTGAAATCCAAGGAAGTACTGGAAATAAATAAATAAACAACTACTACTTCACCTTCCCCCAATTATCTGTCAAATCAATGTCCATGAACTTAGTAACAAATAAATCATGTGCATACATGATAGACAACCGGCCTGAGCCATAGGATGGTCGTATTTGTGCACTGCCGAGGGTCGAACAGCCCGAACCATAAGTGCACCTTACCATAAAGTACTCACATCTATGCACTGCCGAGGATTGAACGGCCTGAACCATAAGTGCATCTCTGCCATAAAGTAATCATCTCTATGCACTGTCGAGGATCGAATGGCCCGAACCATAAGTGCATCTTATAATCCGAATGTGACGTACGGCCCGTTCCCATAAGAGTGGGGGAAATCACACTCCGCTCGCGGAATGTAAATTGCGAAGCAGTCACATGCACACACAATATTCCTTTTTAAATTACTTTTCAGTAAACAATTCCTTACAAATTTTCTCAAATTCCATGATTTCAGGGAAATAAGCCGCATGTAACAATTAATTTATTAAGCATATAGTTCATTTCAAGTAAAACACAAGGCATGATGTGGACCTAACTACCTGGACATAATAATAATAGCTGCTACATACGGACTCTCATCACTTTGTACGTACGTAGCCCCCACAATTATCACATATAGCATTTAAAACACCTACGGGGACAATTCCCCCTTACGAGGTTAGAAAGGAGACTCACCTCGCGTCGCACCTACTCTTCGGGTCAATAATGCACCCGAAACTCCGAACTCGAAGCTATCCAAACGTTACGTAAATATATCAAATTATACTAAAAGCATGGAATTCTCCTATTATTTAGTCAAATTCTTCATTCTTGAAGAAATACCAAAATCCAACCCCGAGCCCACATGCTCGAATTCCGAAAATTCTCGAAGGGAACACTCACCCATAACCTAAGGATCGTTAATATATGATTTTTGTATAAATTCATAGCCAATGCACGGGTAATTTTCTACATTTTCAAAAGCCCTAGGTTACTACCCCAAATCCTTAATTTTCACTAATTAGGTAGTTAATTTAACTAGTAATTAGTGCATTAAACTAATATTAGGGTAGAATTTACTCCTTCAATAACTAGGTCGTTTGCCCTTATTGAATGCTGAAAATCGTCCCAAGGAAGAAGAAGAAAATGAGGAAAGTGAATTAAATCACGCTATAAAAACACACTGCCCAATGGTTTCCTCTATGCGAACGCAGCCTGGGAAGTGCGTTCGTGATGCTTTAAATGACCAGGCCCACATGGGCCTTCTATGCGAACGCGGAGGGAGCTATGTGAACGCACAGGGTAAGGGGTAGCTGGGCTGGCCCAATGGTCGTGCTCTATGCGAATGCGGGGGAGGTGTGCGAACGCACTGGGTCAGGAGACCAACCCATCACGATCGCGGTGCCTTTTGTGCGAACGCACAGGGCATTCACCACCCCTGCCCAGTTCCTTCTTCGCGAACGCGGTAACCCTTCCGCGAATGCGGTAACCCCTCCGCGAACGCGGAGAAGGAAACAAAACCTGGAATTTCTGGTGTTTTGAAATTAGCTCCGAGGGGTCCGAAACTCACCCGAGCCCCTCGGGACCCCGTCCAAAGGCACTGGCAAGTCTGTATTCATGATATGGACTCGCTTGAATTTTTGGAACGTGAAAAACAACAACGAAACTAAGAATCCGACCCCAACCAAATTGAATCAAACTTTGAACCTTAAGTTCTAGAATTTGCTAACAATGCGCCGAACCGACCTATACTACTCGGAATGACATCAAATTTTGCAGGCAAGTCATAAATACCATAACGAAACTATTCCCGGTCTCAGAATTCTGTTTGAACCTCGATAACACAAAAACACGTCCCAAACCACAATATTAACTTAAGGAAATTCTTATTTTGATATTGGGTGCCGAAACGCTCCTGGTTCATCCAAAACCCATTCCGAACATACGCCCAAGTCCGAAATCATCATACGAAGCTATCGGAACTGTCGAAACTCGATTCCGAGGTCGTTTGCTCAAAATGTTGACCGAAGTCAAACTTGGCCTTAAAGGCCAACCTGAAGGAACCAAGTGTTCCAATATTGCTCTAAACATTTCTGAATCCCGGACCACCCGCCCCCGTAAGTCATAAATCATAATAAGCCGTTATGGGAAGTTTCATTTAGGGGAACGGGGTCCGATAATGCAAAACGACCGGTCGAGTCATTACAGAACAAATTTTAGAACATGTTCTAGACAAAAAGATACAGGTTACACCAGTCTTTGTGGAGAATGAAATGAAAAAGAAATTTGGAATTGACATTGGATATCACAAGGTATGGCGCGCTATTCAAAAAGCTATTGCTTGCATAAGGGGAACACCAGAAGAGAAATACCAGATTATTCCTTCATATCTACACATGATGGTGCATAGAAACCCAGGGACGTACACAAGCATAAAAAGAGATGAGCAGAATCGGTAAGCAAAACAATACAAACCATCAACCTGAAGTTAAACTTCACACCTTATGATTTGTTTTTTTGTGTTTCACTGTACATATTTGCTTACATGTTCTTTGCTCCTGCGGCATCAATATCTGGTTGGTGCTACTGTAGACCTGTTATTGTAGTAGATGCAACGTTTTTAAAATCAAAATATTGTGGCGTTATATTTGTTGTTGTATCAAAGGATGCAAACAATCAAATCCTTCCTCTATCTTTTGGTGTAGCAGATTCAGAAAACAATGAGGCATACATTTGATTCTTCAGGGAAATGAGAAAAGCAATTCAAGTCTGTTGTGAACTAGTTTTCTTGTTAGATAGAAACTAGTCGATCGCAAATGGGATTAGAAAAGTTTATTCTGAATCTCACCATTGTCATGACCCAAAATCCAAAAGGTCATGATGGCGTCGGACGCCATTCTCAGGCAAGCCAATCTTTAATTAGTTGAAATAGATTCTTGTTTTAACATTTTTGAAATTATTATCTTTAACTTGTTACGTAATAACTAAACAAAATCCATTAAGTAAATACAACACTTTAATATTTCATTTTTGCAAAATACATCCCCTACACATCCCAGAACCCGGTGTCACAAGTGCATGAGCAATTTCAATGATTTTTACAATTTCTACAAAGCTTGTCCGAAATACAATTGGACAAGGAAATTAAAATAATGTGATACCATACGAGGGAGACTCTGTCAGCTGCGGATCGCCTCCGGATGATGCAGCTCGCCTAAGTCTCCAAACCAGCCATATCGCTATGAAGGTACATGTGCAATAAAAATGCACAGCAAGTGTAGCATGAGTATGAAAAATGTGTACTCAGTAAGTATCCCGCATAACCTCGGAGAGGTAGTGACGAGAGATCGAATTAGACACTTGCTAGAAGTCAATCTATTATAATCAAGTGAGACACTAAACATGAATGTCATAGGCAGTTTATTTAAATCAGGAATAAATAATATCAACTCCTTCCACATTTAACACTTTAAATTTTCGTCATTTCAGTTGACAATTTAAATAATAATCAGGGATAAGAAGCATAAGACTTATTTCACATTTTTCACATCAATTCTTCTTCTTCTTCTTCTTCTTAACTGGACATTAAAAACTTCCTTAAGCCGATAAACATGTATAAATCACAGGAAATGTATAAATCATTGGAAATACGCAGCAATTATCATGCGCAAGAAATGCCGAGGGTCGAACGGCACAGACCAACAATAATAAATTGTGCACTGTTGAAGGGTCGAACGACTCAAACCATAGATGCGTCTATTTTTCCCCGCTCGCGAATCGATCATGCGACGCGGTCAACATAAAAATAATAAGTTTAGCCTGCGCGAATCATACCTGCGCGAATCATACCTGCGCGAATCATACCTGCGACTCAGGTGCTCCTATGTACATATATTCACATAATAAATCCGCATTTTTATCAAGAAAACAGTTACTCAGGAAAGTGGTAAAATTCTTCTTAGAGGAACATGAAAAATAGCTTTTAAATCTTTGTTTTGAAACTCATTTGCCAAGTTTAATAATATTCAATAATATAACCTTGTCAGGTATACAACTATCCACGGAGGAAATCAATTATCTTTCTAGATAATTAAGAAAGGTACGCTCTAGTCTTCATAGGAAATCAATTACTAATTCAATAGCATTAACAGTCTGATATTATTGGCAGGATTACATGTACAACATGTAAGGTATGCTAGTGGGTCCTAGACTATCCGGACATGGCATAATAGTAGCTACGCACGGAATCTCGTCACGTCGTGCGTACGTAGCCCCCGCAGATAGTAGCACATACTTAATTAGTTCACCTAGAGGGACAATTCCCCCTCACAAAGTTAGAAAGAAGACTTACCTCGCTCCGAAATTCCATAACTGGCTTCCAAGCCCTTCCGCTGACTCAAATCATTGCACAACGCTCCGAAACTATCCAAACAACGACAAACCAATGAAATATACTCTAATATTTGCAACAATTCAAATTATATAATTTCTCAACTCCGCTTAGTGAATTGACCAAAATGCCCTCGAGCCCACATGCCCGGATTCCGAAATTTCTCGAAGATAAATTCTACCCATAGCCTTACTAGTTCAAATATATAATTTACTCTAAATTCCATGCTCAAATTCGTGGTAGAAATCCAAAATACCATTTCTAGGTTTTCTTCAAAAGTTTCCCAATTTTCCATAATTTTTCGTGTTTTAGTCCATGCATATACCTTGAATTTAACTTGAGATGAGTTGGAATAACTTACCTTGACATGGATGACGAAATTCCCCTCTTTAAGCTCTCCAAAAATCGCCCACACCAAGTGAAAGAATGAAGAAATGGCCAAAATCCCGTTTTAAAATACTTCACTGCCCAGACAACCTTCTATGCGATCGCACAACCACAGTCATGATCACACAAGCCAAGTTCCAGAAGCCCCAAGCATACACCATGCAATCGCACATACCATTTCCCTGCAGCCTCAAATTTTCCCTCTGTGCGTCGCACAACTACCCCTGCAATCGCATAGACCAACGCAGCAGCCCCCAAAATTCTCCTCTGTGCGATTGCATACCTCCAAGTGCAATCGCACAAGCCAAGATTCCAGCCCCTCTAATTTATTCTTCGCGATCACACAGATAGGACCGCGACCGCATTGCACACCAGATGCACCATAAAACAATAACAGCAAACCACTCAAAAATGACCAGAAACCACCCCCAAACACACCCGAGGCCCCCCAGGACCCCGTCCAATCACACGACTTAGTCCCATAACATCCCCCGAACTTGCTCGAGGCCTCAAATCACATCAAACAACGCCAAAATCACGAATCGCACTAAAATTCAAACTTTATGAACTTGAAATTTTGAACTTCCTCATCCGATGCCGAAATCTATCAAATCACGTCCGATTGACCCCAAATTTTGCACACAAGTCATATTCGACATTAATGCCCTGCTACAACTTCCGGAATTACATTCCGACCCCGATATCAAAATTTCCACTTCTGGTTGGATTTCTCAAAAAGCTTCAAATTTCTATCTTTAGCCAAATGACTTCAAAATGACCTACGGACATTCGAATTCACTTCTGATCGCGCTCCTAACTCCAGAATCACCATATGAAGCTATTCCCAGACTCGAAATCCCAAACGGACATATATAACACTGAAATGCCTTACAGCCCAAATTTATGCAATTCTTCAAAAATTATATCTTCCATAATATGCGTCGAAACGCTCCCGGGTTATCCACAGCCCGATCCCGACATACGCCCAAGTCCGAAATTATCATACGAACCTTCAGGAACCTTAAAATCCCAATTCGGAGGTCGTTTACTCAAAATATCGATCTTAGTCAATTTCTCCAACTTAAGGCTTTTGAAATGAGAATTTTCTTTCCAATTTGACTCCGAACTTCCCGAAATTCAATTCCGACCACACCTACAAGTCATAATACCTGAAATGGAGCTATTCATGACTTCAAACCGTTGAACGACGCGCTAGAGCTCAAAACGACCGGTCGGGTCGTTACATTCTCCCCCACTTAAACAGACGTTCGTCCTCGAACGTGCTAAGAACTGTTCAGGAGTTATCTGAAATCACTGTCTAACACCTCGTGCACCTGCCCGTGCTACCACAACCCAGTTGAGCACATTATCTTGATAAAATCTGAGGATATCCTCTTTTATCCATATAATAAGCTCAGAATCCAGTTCCAACACCTGAAATTTCTCTACCAGGCCTAGTTCTAATATATAAACGCCGCATCAACTACCACACGACATACCAGAACATGACTGCATACCCTTGTTGAATTAGCACCATGCACTGCATAATTCATCATCTGACCACAATGACACTCCCTGAACCTTAATAGCCAAAATTCCACGAATCTGATGCTCCCAATGCACCTCATGATATATGTATACATCCTGCTATAATGCTGGCGATACCACCACAACGGAGGAGATGTGTAGAAATTCATAATCAACTGTCGAGTTAACAAATCATTGAATATCTCCTCTTGGCTAGAATCATCACCTCATTACGAACCAAATAATGGTATTTGTCCTTTAATATATTCCAAATAATCTTATCGCGCCGATCCCTGATCCAATAATCTCGTCTCACCCATTATGAACTGTTCAGACAACAAATGACCCCAAACATGACCAACAGTCTCACATGATACCACATCGCGCCAATAGGTCATAATTCGAACATGATAAATAAGAAATGACTCAGGAAGGGACTACTCATCTCATGCAACTAATATGAACTTTCCTCAGAAAATAAGAAGTAAAACATAAGAAAAATAAATATAGTAACCTTACTCATCATCACAATGTTGCTACGTGCAACCCGATCCAAATAATATACCCGTGGCGACGTGCCACCCGATCCACACATAAAATTTACATAAGGAAATCTATACGGAGTTGAATTGCTCACTATTACAAATTACTGAATATCGATCACAAGCACGATAAGTGCAAAATACCATCTCGGGGAGACTGATAAAGCCATATGCTACAAAACTCAAGCACAACTGAGGTGCGATATATATATTTATACTCTGGATCTCAAGAGTTGTCCTGCTCACATAACATCATCACTACGCGGAGATCTCAACACATAAGAAATCATCAAGTCGTTTCACAACTCACACGGCATAATCATATTATCGCATGAATTTGACGAAGACGGAACAACATCTGTTGTTCTAATACCTTTCCATGAAGAGCGCTCTACTGAAATAAACATGCTTGGCTCATACGGAACCCATAATCATATTTAAATCCATCTTTGCTCGCACCAAACTAACTAATAGATTTACTTGGGTCCATATTAACCCACTTTCTCTCATAATACGCGAGAACAACCATCATAGCCGGGACAAACACCCAACAATCCACAACCAAATGAATTGAACGCCTTCCAGGCATAAATTCTCAAATAAGCAATATTGCACTTCTTTATACTCAGTCCAAATCTTCAATCCATTAAGTGACTACATGTCACACTTATGCAATCTTCTCGTGGTTACGCTCCCACGACCTTCCACACCAGGTAACAAGTCTGCACCTCCGCATCACCCACCACACTAATACTGCAAAACACATCAAAAACCTATGAACAGGGTACAAAGCCTCTTTCACCGAATATCGATCTCAGGTGACACTGAAGATAACACCAGCTTACTCTGAACTTTCAAATCACTTTTTCTTGCTCATCTGAGCTCATGACATCCTTGTTAACACCGAACCGCAATCTCGATTCTTACTCCCAGTTACATACTGCTTACCGCACCTAACATGCCAATATGAGATAGCGCAAGAATTCCATCATAACTTCTGAACCACTAATAGGGTGAACACTCCATCATACAGAAACCTTTTACTTAACTCAATTCAAGAGTACCATCTCAACACACGAGTGAATTCTCACAATCACCCAACATGCAAATCCTTAAGTAGTAGTCTATACCACCATAACCCTTCCAGGATCCGCCTACACCTGACAGGCCATAGCACTCGAATGCTCCCACATGAAATCTAATTACGACGCCCGACAAGCCCTACACACACCGGCACAAACCACATGCATAACTTAATCACATCGAAGGAACTGATCACTGTCGTAAAGGTGCCATTTCAACCATGGCTAATCAATTTATCTTCTTTTAATCATCTTCAATTGCCTCATGAATAATAGTAACTTCCTTCAACTCATAGCAAACTCAACCCTCACTCATCCCGAGTGACCTTGATTCACGAGACCATGCTGCCTAAATCCCGCAACCCGTCTCATACGCTCCTGATAATCTTTCTACAACCCGGAGTTTATTTCTCTCACTCCTCCAATACTACCCTGCATGCTGAAAATAACATAGAACACTCCAACCATTTCCCTTTCTCTGAAATTACGCTGCAAAAGCTCAATTCTTGATCATACGGCTGCCTGTAACCCTTAAACTCCACATTCTTAACTTTGAATTCACTAGGGCCGCTATTGAGAGTCACCCACTCTGGCTGGTCCCGAATACAATCAACTCCAAGGGTCTCCTAGCACATAAACACCCTTTTCAATGAAACACGTGACTGAGTCACTACCCTTACAACTCGCCTATGCCTTAAGCATAAATTCTGAATCTTTCAAAGACTAACCCTAGTCCAACAGGGCCAACTTTTGCACACATTTATCAATCCCACGCACGATCACCATTTTACTCCTTTCCCCTTAGCTGAAATGACTTGCCAACACGCCGACAATCTGCAACTCTATGATAACACAATCCTGCAACCCAAGTGCAGGTGGTGGGACTCCCCCACTTAGCCCGAAGCTACTCCTTGCACCACTCTAGAACCTGCCAAGATCCTTTCTCATTTGTTAACATGATCTTGCTCAACCAATCCGTCCAATTCTTCTAAATTCTCTTGTTAGCACTCCCTAAATACTCAAATTCTCTAGCATCATTCGCACATTCTGCCTCCTACCGAATAGCCACTAGAACCCCTCACAGAGACTTGCCAACCACACAACCGCTAACCTACTCACAGGAGATAACCCACCTGTTGAAATCACCAACTGACACCTTCCAACGACGCCGTACTGCACACCCTCTACAATACTAATATCCCATCCTAAGCCTGTTCTCATTCACCAACTTTACTAGTCTGCCCGCTCCTCATGGACGTCTATTAAATGCGCTACAACATCTTCAAATTCACCGCCACATTGCGTCCTTCTTCATTCCTAACAAATCCTCGCTGTTGTATCCAACCTTCCACCAAAAGAACCCATATCTCAACTTAAGCTCATAGATCCGAATCGCCATCCACTAAAACTCTCAAACTTTCCCTCAAGATAGGCAGTTGTCTTACCACTGAACTCTTGTGCTACGCTGCCACTCTCCCACTTTCCTCAATTCAATATCATTCTCTGCAGCTCTTAAACCAGCAGTTCGCCATGACTTCAAACTCTCCGAAGATCATCTTTCTCGCGCTGCCTTCATTAGAAATAACTATTCAGTCCTGAACCACCACGCACCACGATCTCTAACAACCGTTTCTTCAATGCTACTTCACAACACTCTGACCTAATACAACTGAAGAAACCATAGCACCGATAGTCTTAACACATTTCATTCGATCAATGACGACGATTTCACATCACAGGTGAATATCCCACCTTACTTGAAAAACCAAGTCTTACTGCTTTATCAATCCAAAACCTGACCATTTATAGTCCGAATGCCTTTCCTATGCCGGAACTAAAATGCTGCAATCTCCAAATCACGCCCTGAGAAGACCTCCCTTCAAGCCATTCATCACCCCCAACATATGGGCAAGCATTCTATCATCATATCGACATCGCGTGATAACCAATCGTAAGCATCATCACTACTTGAGCATAGCCTTAAGGCTCTCAGAAACACAGCTACTGAGCTGAAACAACATATTATCCTTCCGCAGGACCACAACAACAGCCCCAACCAATTACACATGGAAAACATCTTGCATCATATCCGTAGCACCATTTCAATTCCTCAAATTCGCGATTCATAGCAAGGGCTTCGCGACGCGTAAGATTGAGTAGGAATAAGCATAGGCATAAGCCTTAAGGGAATCAAATCGCACGATGAGGAATCAAGAAGGGAAGTACTCCTAACAGCCCGGTAGCCTCTCGAAGATAAGTACAGACGTCGCCGTACCGATCTGCAAGACTCTACTAGACTTGCTCATGACTCGTAAGACCTAAGAGAACCTAGTGCTCTGATACCATGTTGTCACGACCCAAAATCCATAAGGTCGTGATGGCGTCGGACGCCACTGTCAGGCAAGCCAATCTTTAATTAGTTGAAATATATTCTTGTTTTAACATTTTTGAAATCATTATCTTTAACTTGTTACGTAATAACTAAACAAAATCCGTTAAGTAAATACAACATTTTGATATTCCATTTTTATAAAATACATCCCATACACATCCCAGAACCCGATGTCACAAGTGCATGAGCAATTTCTAAGAATTTTACAATTTCTACAAAGCTTGTCCGAAATACAATTGGACAAGGCAATTAAAATAATGTGATACAATACGAGGGAGACTATGTCAGCTGCGGATCGCCTCCGGATGATGCAGCTCGCCTAAGTCTCCAAACCAGCCACATCGCTATGAAGGTACCTGTGCAATAAAAATGCACAACAAGTGTAGAATGAGTACGAAAATAACGTGTACTCAGTAAGTATCCCACCTAACCTCGGCGAGGTAGTGACGAGAGGTCGAATTAGACACTTTCTAGAAGTCAATTTAGTATAATCAAGTGAGACACTAAGCATGAATGTCATTGGCAGTTTATTTAAATCAGGAATAAATAATATCAACTCCTTCCATATTTAACACTTTAAATCTTTGTCATTTCAGTTGACAATTTAAATAATAATCAGGGATAAGAAACATCAGACTTATTTCACATTTTTCACATCAATTCTTCTTCTTCTTAACTGGCCATTAAAAACTTCCTTAGGCCGATAAACATGTATAAATCACATGAAATACGTAGTAATTATCATGCACAAGAAATGTCGAGAGTCGAACGGCGCGGACCAACAATAATAAATTGTGCACTGCCGAAGCGTCGAACGGCTCTAACCATAGATGCATCTATTTTTTCCCCACTCGCGAATCGATCATGCGACGCGGTCTACATAAAAATAATAAGTCTAGCCTGCTCGTGAATCATACCTGCGACTTAGGTGCTCATATGTACATATATTCACATAATAAATCCGCATTTTTATCAAGAAATAAGTTACTCAGGAAAGTGGTAAAATTCTTCTTAGAGGAACATGAAAAATAGGTTTTAAATCTTTGTTTTGAAACTCATTTGCCAAGTTTAATAATATGCAATAATATAACCTTATCAGGTATACAATTATCTACGGAGGAAATCAATTCTCTTTCTAGATAATTAAGAAAGGTACACTCTAGTCTTCTTAGAAAATAAATTACTGATTCAATAGCATTAACAGTCTGATATTATTGGCAGGATCACATGTACAACATGTAAGGTATGCTAGTGAGTCCTAGACTATCCGGACATGACATAATAGTAGCTACGCACGGAATCTCATCACGTCGTGCGTACGTAGCCCCCGCAGATAGTAGCACATACTTAATTAATTCACCTAGAGGGACAATTCCCCCTCACAAAGTTAGAAAGGAGACTTACCTCGCTCCGAAATTCCATAACTGGCTTCCAAGCCCTTCCGATGACTCAAATCGTTGCACAACGCTCCGAAACTATCCAAACAATGACAAACCAATGAAATATACTCTAATATTTGCAACAATTCAAATTATATAATTTCTCAACTCCTCTTAGTGAATTGACCAAAATGCCATCGGGCCCACATGCCCGGATTCCGAAATTTCTCGAAGATAAATTCTACTCATAGCTTTACTAGTTCAAATATATAATTTACTCTAAATTCCATGCTCAAATTCGTGGTAGAAATCCAAAATACCATTTCTAGGTTTTCTTCAAAAATTTCCCAATTTTCCACAATTTTTCGTGTTTTAGTCCATGCATATACCTTGCATTTAACTTGAGATGAGTTGGAATAACTTACCTTGACATGGATGAAGAAATTCCCCTCTTGAAGCTCTCCAAAAATCGCCCACACCAAGTGAAAGAATGAAGAAATGGCCAAAATCCCATTTTAAAATACTTCACTGCCCAGACAACCTTCTATGCGATCGCACAACCACAGCCGCGATCGCACAAGCCAAGTTCAAGAAGCCCCAAGCATACACCATGCGATCGCACATTAAACCCCGCGATCGCACAGACCATTTCCCTGCAGCCTCAACTTTTCCCTCTGTGCGATCACACAACTACCCCTACAATCACATAGACCAACGCAGCAGCCCCCAAAATTCTCCTCTATGCGATCGCACAAGCCAAAATTCCAGCCCCTCTAATTTCTTCTCCGCGATCGCACAGATAGGACCACGATCGCATTGCACACCTGATGCACCAGAAAATAGCAGCAGCAAACCACTCAAAAATGACCCGAAACACACCCGAGGCCCCCCGGGACCCCGTCCAATCACACGATTCAGTCACATAACATCCCTCGAACTTGCTCGAGGCCTCAAATCACATCAAACAATGCCGAAATCATGAATCACACTAAAATTCAAGCTTTATGAACTTGAAATTTCAAACTTCCACATTCGATGCCGAAACCTATCAAATCACGTCCGATTGACCCCAAATTTTGCACACAAGTCATATTAGACATTACGAACCTGCTACAACTTTCGGAATCGCATTCCGACCCCGATATCAAAATTTCCACTTCCGGTCGGATTTCTCAAAAACCTTCAAATTTCTATCTTTAGCCAAATGACTTCAAAATGACCTACGGACATTCGAATTCACTTCTGATCGTGCTACCAACTCCAGAATTACCATACAAAGCTATTCCCAGACACGGAATCCCAAACGGACATCTATAACACTGAAATGCCTTACTGTCCAAATTTATGAAATTCTTCAAAAATGCTATCTTCCATAATATGCGCCGAAACGCTCCCGGGTTATCCAAAGCTCAATCCAGACATACGCCAAGTCCGAAATCATCATACGAACCTGCATGAACCTTCAAATCCCGATTCAGAGGTAGTTTACTCAAAATTCCAATCTTAGTCAATTTCTCCAACTTAAGACTTCTGAAATGAGAATTTTCTTTCCAATTTGACTCTGAACTTCCTGAAATTCAATTCCGACCACACCTACAAGTCATAATACATGAAATGGAGTTGTTCATGACTTCAAACCGCTGAACGACACGCTAGAGCTCAAAATGACCGGTTGGGTCGTTACAACCATGGTATCTGCCTCTATTACTTTAAGAAAAATTTAAAGCAAAGACATGCAAAAGCCACGATAATAAATCTTTTTCAAAGCGCTGCAAGGTCATACAAATGTGAAGATTTTAATAAGTTAATGTCCCATCTCAAAAGTGTTGACAAGAAAACATACAATTACATAATGGAAAAGCCTTCAAAAAGATGGGCTCGATCGTGGTTCCCATGGCGAAGTTAATATGCTGACAACAAACATTGTAGAATCAATGAATTTCGTGTTACTAAAAGCAAGAGAGATGCCTATTTTAAGAATGTTAGATTACATCCAAGAAAAGTTGGGAGGGTGGTTTTACGAACGGAGAAAAAAAGCAAATGAAACTTTTCACAAAGTATCAATATGGGCAGAAGAAGAGATGACTAAGAAGATGGACTTGGCTTGCAAAATGTTTGTGAGTATATTTATTAACTCCGGGATTTACTTTCAGCGTGTTTTCTCTTTAGAATAATCACTTCAGCTTTTTATATCTGCTGCAGTGATTTACTGCTTACATATAAAAAACTTCATACTTTTTTTTTTGAAGCAATAATACACTAATATAGTTTATCTTAATTTTTTATTCCTTCTTAGGTGTTCAACCTTGATTCAATGTTGTTTAGAATAAATAGTGAAGGAATCGGATTTTCTGCCCAACTTTTATTGTGTGTATCAAAGTCCAAGCATTTGAGACAGTGTGAGATCAACTGGGCATAAGTTTCGACATGTTTAACCGCACTGTCATATGTTGTATTTCTCAAGGAATCATACACATATATAATTTTATCTTTAAAGTGTAGAATTCCAAAAAAGTAGTGTGTTGATGTCTGCTTCCCCGTTGGTTTAAGTCGAAATGAAAAGAATACTTTTTCGGCAGATGCCCATGTGATACCACATTAAAGGTCAATGCCTCTTACGTAGTTGGCCACCTTTTCACCAGTTGATTCATCAGCATACCAAATAAACTCGGTAAGTTCCTCAATCTCCACTTCGTCTTTTTCTTTAGAAGCCTCACATTCCTGTTTTTTGGCTGTCCTCTTTCTCTTTGATTTGTTCATTTTCGGTTCCATTTTTTTTTCTCCACCATTCTCTTTTCCTTCATTTTCAAAATTTTCTCCTTCTCTTCATCTGTAGGATGAACACTACCCAGCTTAGTCATATACTGATCAAAAAGTAAATTTATTACTGCACATCTTGATTTTGGATAACTTGGAAGGTGATAGCAATATTTTTTGCGCAAGAAATATACGCCCACTTCAATATGCTGTAATTGAACAACAAACAAAAGAAAATATGTGAAATAAAAAACTTCAGCATGTATAAGTATGAAATTTAGAAAAAAGGCATTACAAAACTACAAACTACATGAAAAAAACTTAAGCATATTCAGTTTGAAGTGTTAGGAAATAATCTAAAAACATGCAGCATGTTTGATTTAAAAGTTTAGAAAAAAAAACTAGAGACTGCATGTCAAAAACTTCAGCAACTTTAGGCTGAAGTTTCAGAAAATAAGCTAAACAACTTCAGCAGTTTTGCTATAAAAATAAGCTGAAGTTTACCAAATTACAGTACAAAAACTTTACTATAAAAATAAGCTGAGGTTTTGGGAAATACCGTTGAAAACCAATTCAAAAAAAAAACTTAATAACTTACTTCATTCGAAAGATCAGACTTAGGATCCACAAGCTCGGTAAAGAATGACTTTGGAATATCAATTCCAGCTAATCTGAATGGCTTGGAATTATATTCACGGGCATCTGTCTTCAACCAATCGGTAAATCTTTCCATCAATCCACTGTCTTGATTAACATAATGGAAGGGACACCTTCGTGTAGTCTTTCCTTCTTTCCAATCTTACCCCATTCGCTTTTGTTTAGGAACAACGTAAGGAGATTTCAACTAAATACTCTCCATACGAATCCGTTTCCCCTTTTTATCTGGTTTTCTTTTTTGCTTGCTCTTCATGCTGTTCCGTCACAACTAACTGCTGTTGTTCAGCAGCAGGGAAAAAATTCACAGCCATGGTGGCACATACTTGACCAACTCCCTACTGTTCCATCACAACTAACTGTTGCGGTTCAACAACAGGGGGAAAATCCACAACCATGGTGGCACATACTTGACCAACTCCCTGTTGTTCATGATGATGTTGTCTCTCTTCACCAACAACAACAATAGCATAATTACCTTCTGAACCAGTCCCTTCTGTACTACCCAGCGAAAATGAACATAACTTGAAGTTGGGGATATCACTAGTGTCACTCATAACATTAGGAGAAATGGAAACCTTCCTTCTCTTAGGATTTGGAAGAAGTTGTGATGCATCAGATGATATCTGCAAAAGCAAGGAAAATATATACATAAATACAACTGATACAAAACACACATTAGGCAAAAGAAAACAACTTGTAATCGAATTGCAGAAAATAACTAACTGGTCTAAGTGTTGCGACACAGATGGTGTTTGTATTCCAACGGATCCACTTACATTACCATCAGATACGCCTATATCTTCATGCAAAATAAATAAATAAATAAATACACACACACTCTCTAAATAATACTGACTAAATTTTATAAAATAATACAAACACACTTCACACCTGTCTGTGAACCAACATGTGTGAATAAATGTATTTCTCCTTTTTCATATAGCCGAATAAGCTCACCAATTTCTTTTTGAGTTGCGTTGAATCCTTCTAAATAATCATCAAAAAAAAATTTAAAAAATAAATAAAGTATGTAAAATTTCAAACTATAAAAGATATACTTGGATCAAATGTAATAAATTCGTGATCTATGGAATACCTTGACGTTTGTCTTCCACTATGGTTTCGTCAGTCTGCATGCCTTTGTCGATATCAGCTTCATGTTCATTCAATTGTGCAGCAACATCGAGGATCATTGGAGTATTCTCTGGAAGGACTTTCTCAACTATATCTTCATTCAATTCAGCATCATCAGAGAGTTTTTGAGTTGTATCAATTGAAGCACAACTATTATCAACTTCTACTGCATATTCATAAAGAGGGGGGACGGATCAATGACCTATAATATATATATATATATATATATATATATATATATATATAGAGAGAGAGA
>ML414277.1:3628-40412 GCA_005239525.1 Nicotiana knightiana | reverse complement strand
ATATATATATATATATATATATATATATATATATATATATATATATATATATATACATATTGTCTAGCGAATGCAAATAGTTTAGGCCGACCGGTCATTTTTATAAATTTTTTTCTTAAAATAGGAATGACCTAACTCGACCCAATACCCATATACATATATTAAAATAATACTAAAAATGAGCCTTTTCCCACAAGATTAGTTTGAAATGCATGAAATTTTGCCGAGAAAAAAGGTATAATTATAGAGCACTTGAAACAAAAATGCTATAAATTTGAATAAAAATTGTGAAAAGATAAATAAAAGTTAGAAGTATCGTAACTTGAAGGATTCACTTTTACTATTATTCTAATTTATATATATGTATATTAGGTTGGGTGATCGGGTCATTCCTATTTTAATTGAATTATTATTTATTAGACAAATAAAAAATAAGAAATAAAAACTATGGAATAAGAAAATAATACTGAAAATTTATATTTTTTAGTCACTATAATTTTTGTATGGAATAGTAAAAGTTTTATGATTTTTGTGTGAGAAAATAAGTTATATGACTTTGGTGAGAAAATGTCATAATTATATGACCATTTGTGAAATTTACCTCTCCATTTAGTGAAATGTGATGACCCAAGGGGTCATTTTATGATTTGAGACTCCATTCTAGGCTAGACATAAAAAGACTAATTTTAATTACCTCGATTTGCATGCGCAATCCGGGCGTGAAACCGGAATGGTTTTATGTGAAAATATGAGAAATAATAATTTTTAGCGTTAAAATTTAGTTTTAATTGACTTGGGTCAATATTTTGAGTAAACAGACCCGGGTGTGTGTTTCGACGACCCCGAGAGATCCGCAGTAAAATATGAGACTTGGGCGTATGCCCAGAATTAAATTTCAAGGTCCCAAGCCTTAGAAATCAATTTTTGAAAGAAATTATTTTGCTGAATTATTAATGAAATAAAAAAATGAATTAATCTTTGAAACCATTGGTATCGGGCCTGTATTTTGGTTCCGGAGTCCGGTACAGATTTGTTATAGTATTTAATTACTATATGTGAAATTTGGTGAGAATTGGAGTTGATTTGACGTGATTCGAACGTTCGGTTGAAAAATAGTGAAATTTAAGTGTTCTTGAGAAAAATGACGAGTTTTGAGGTTAAATTCATAGTTCTCGATGTTATTTTCATGATTTGATCGCACATGCAAGTCCATATGATATTTTTAGACTCGCGTGCATATTTGGTTTAGAGCCGCGAGGGCTCGGGTGAGTTTCGGGTAGGCTACTGGATATTTTAAACTTGAAATTTGTCATAACTATATCTAGTGCACTGACGAATTATCCTTCGCCTTCGCGAAGTTTTTCTCGCAAACGCGGAGAGTAAAAATGTCTGAGGGAGAAATCCTTCTTCGCGAACGCGAGGAGTTGGACGCGAACGCGAAGCACTGGGGGTAGTACCTTTCGCGAACGCGCCCACCCCACCGCGAACACGATGTACAAATGGACCTGGGGGAGGGGGAGCATGCTTGTTCTATGCGAACGCGTCAGTGGGGCCGCGAACTCGATGGCCTGTGGAGTTAAAGCTCCGCAAACGCGGTCCATCCAATGCGAACGCGAAAGCCATTTGGGCCTGACCCTATGCGAACGTGGCAAGCCCATCGCGAACACGATGAACACCTGCCCAGCTATATAAAATCAGTTTTAAAAACGGACAAAACCTCTTTCTTCATATTTTTCGAACTACAAAGACCTAGAGGCAATTTTCTTCACACAAATTCATCCCCAAGGTGTTGGTAAACAATTCTAAACTCTTCTATTTCAATTACCCAATATTTTTTATCACTTTTCAATCAAAAATTAAGAGTTTTCGTGGTAGAAATTGGGGGATTTGGTAAAATTAGGGAATTTTATAAAACATTGAATTTTGACCTCGAATTGGGGTCGGATTTCGAAACTAATTGCATACTCGGGCTCGGGGGTGAATGGGTAAACGTAATTTGATCTGAACGCCGAGTTTGGGCCAAGCGGGCCCGGGGTCGGGTTTTAACCTTTTTTTTAGAAAACTTAGGAAAATCATAATTTTTCAGTAAAGTTAGTTTCTTTAGCATTAATTAATGATATCAAACTAATTATGATTAGATTCGAGTGGGTTGGTGGTGAATTCAAAAAGAAAAACTGTAATTGAGCAGTGAGTGGCCTGCGGAATTGAGGTAAGTGCTTGGTTTAACCTTGACTTGAGGGAATAGGAATCCCCAACTTAAACGCTATGTGAGTTTGTATGGGTGTCGTGTATAGGTGAGGTGACGAGTATCTATGCACCACCAATTTATTTGTTGAACATGATCCCTTCCATGTTTTCAATTTATTTTATTCATGGCTTAATTCTTTTATGCTCATTGATGTCTCCATGACTACTTGGTTTCGTCAACTTGTTGTTAAATATTGTTTCAAGTATTGTGGAAGTGTTGGTTGTTCCCTTGATTTTATTGTGATACATAAAGATTGAGTTGGATGAAGTCTTACTTGTTCCTTAGTCACATTGTGGTACATCTGGTTGAGATGGTTGTCAGTGTTACGTTATACATTTTGTTTGGTTTCGTTGTGTAGTGATAACTGATGAAATTTCTGAATAGTACAGTTTTCTATTTATGATAATTGAGATTTAAGTATTGTGAAAGGTTTGAAAATCTGATTTGTGAAACTTTATTATAAATAAAGTGATATGATATGTGATTTGTCCGGTGGGAGCGGGTTGCGCGCCGCAACAGGAGACGCACCAGAAAAAAAGAAAAAAAAAAGAAATGAAGAATTTCTTTTAAGAAGAAAAGAAAAGAGAGACAGAAAAAAGAGGGACAAAAGGATATCTTTCGTTTTTTCTTGCTTTCTTTTTTCTTTTCTTTCCTTTTTTTTTTTTTTTTTTTTTTATATATATATATATATTGGGAGGAGCAATAAGAGTGGACAGGGGGGATCGGGTTGCACGCCGCAACGAGGAGCGATAAGGGAGAATATTCATGTTTTACTGTTTGTAAATTAAAGGCTGGAACACTTATTATTTTATTGTCATTATTTCGTATTCTGCTCTTACTGTTATTTAAAGTGAAACTTATTCTGTTTACCATTGTTGAGACAAAAATTATTGTGAAAGGCTTTGACCTGAATTGTAAAAAATTTCATAAATAAAGTGATATGATATGTCTGGTGGGAGCGGGTTGCACGTCGCAACAAGGAGTGATAAGAGTGGACAAGTGGCATCGGGTTGCACGCCGCAACAGGCGAAATAAGAGTGATATATACAGGGAGGAGAAATAAGGGTGGACAGGTGGGAGCGGGTTGCACGTCGCAACAAGGAGTGATAAGAGTGGACAAGTGGCATCGGGTTGCACGCCGCAACAGGCGAAATAAGAGTGATATATACAGGGAGGAGAAATAAGGGTGGACAGGTGGGAGCGGGTTGCGCGCCGCAACAAGGAGCGATAAGGGAGGACACTTATGTTTTACTGATTTTCGAAAGCAAAGATTTGAAACACTTACTGTTTTACTTTACTATTTTCATATTTCGCGCTTACTTTTATTTTAAGTCAAAGTTTGGATATTTGGAACCTTATGTGAGAATTTGGTTATAGCTGAGATCTGGAAAGGGTCGCTGAGTTATTTTATTTGTTGTTATAGTTTATTGTTTTTGCTTAGTTTGGAAGTTATTTCTTGATTTATTATATATATTGTCACATGTTTTGTTATGATTGCCCCACCGTAGCCTCATCACTATTTCGTCAAGGTTAGACTCGGCACTTATTCAGTACATGTGATCGGTTGTACTGATACTACACTCTGCACTCTTTTGTAGAGATCTAGGTACTGGCCAGAGTTAGGAGATTTTAATATCAGACATTATCATTTACTCGGAGACACGAGGTAGATCTGCTGGCGTTCGCAGATTCTTGGAGTCTTCTCCTATTCATTTAGATATTGTTTTATTTCATTCGAAACAGAGATATATTTCATTCAGCCCATTTATTTGAAGTATTCTCTAGTAGTTCGTGAATTGTGACACCAGACCCTGGGTAGTTTTATAGTTATTATTAGCTCGTGGTTCGATCATTATTCCAATTACTATTTACGATATCAGCTATTGAAAAGTATTAGATTTCGTGTTTTTTTAAATTGTTTATTTGTGTTTAAGTAAATATTCAAAAGAAAAATGGTTAAATAATTTCTAACATTGGCTTGACTAGCAAATGTGGTGTTAGGCGTCATCACGATCCCGAGTGTTAGGAATTTGGGTCGTGACAAGTTGGTATCAGAGCAGTAGGTTGCCTAGGTCTCACAATTCACGAACAAGCTTAATAGAGTCTGAAGGATCGGTACAGAGACGTCTGTACTTATCTCTCAGAGGCTATAAAGTTAGGAACAATTTCACCTCTATTCTACTCTATCGTGCGAATTTATTTCTATCACTAATGATTGAACTCATCTATTCTTGTCCTCTCGCAAATCTCGACCACACGCAATTCGTCCACAACCGGACAAGAAATGGAACCCCCAATGACAGCTACGATTAGGGGAAGAGGCAAAGGCAAAGCTCAGTCCAGAGCTCGAACATCAACACCTATTGTCAAGTCTCAAATGGATCTAGACGCGGAAGTTCTAGCTCAGTCGGTACATGTTGGACCATTTCAGGTTCCAGAAGGATTCGTCGTTACTCCAGTATTGCAGGATACACTATTCCGTTTATTGAGGTTGGACAAGCTTACCAAACTATTTTCACTCCATTTCAGTGGTACATCTGTTGAGGACCCACATGATTTTCTTAACCGCTGCTATGAAGTATTGTAGAACATGGGAATAGGTTGAAAGAAACGGGGTTACTTTTTATGAGCTATGAAGTTTAACATTGTGGATTATCAGATGTTGTGACCTATGACTTCGTGCCTAGTGGGGAAGTCCACTATCGAGGAATGGATTGCGGGGTCATGAGTTATATCGATTTTGGCCTAGAATGTATAAGGCCTGAGATTTTGCAAGAGATAAAGCTGGGAATTGCGGTATGTCTGTCTCCTTAATAACGTTATACCTCAGTACCAAAGGAGTTATACAAACAACTTTAAATCTACAGAAGGTCTACTCAGCATGGAAGTCACGGTTGCGTCAGGTCACCATGACGGTGTCAAAATATGCCATCAGGTTCTATAAGTTAGCCCGTCATACTCCTACATCGATTCATATAGCCAGAGAGCAAGTTCACATACTCATTAAAGGACTCGAATATGATTGTAAAAAAAAATTGTACGACTCAGGGCAGGTTGATACTTTATTTCGGCTAGTGGTAGAAATTGTCCTAGACTTGGGAGAGTCATATTTCATCAGAGCACTCAGGCTACGTGCACCATTGCAGTTACAAATCAACTTACATGACCAGCTAGGAAAAGGGTCGGAATATCAAAGGCAGAGGTCAGATTCCTAGAGGTGGCGACCCGACATGTTAATATATTGTCTATGGTATAGCTGAAGTCGCTACACCAGATGGTGTCATCACAATTACAATCACTAGTTAATATAAAGTGACAATTTTCTTAACTTGATTCGGTTATGAATATCTAGGAAAGTCCTAATATGCTCCACTCTCGGGTGAGCTTCGTAATTTTGCAATCTACTTATGTGAATACTTGTATTGAGAAATTCTATGGAGATAACTATGTCTTTCATTACATGTTGTAATTTTGTTAACGGAAAATATTTAAAAGAACAAAAATGGAATGTTTCGAGTGGCGATATGCATATTACTTGTGATTCAGAATTGAGGGAGAGATCCTCGCATTTTTATATGATTTGATATGTTTAAATTGTCCTATGGGCCGCGGTGGAATTTATATAAGGACGAGATCCTTGTGATGAAAATTCTTGTGTTTAAATTCTCCCTTGTGAAATTAAAATTTGTACTATAGTACTAATATGGAGTCATTCCTGTTAGGCATATTTGAAATTTTTTCTATAAAATTATTTGTGCATAATTTGCCAAATTCGTGTTATAATTATTGAGCTTTAACCTACGAGATAGGTGCCCGCCCATTTGGCGTTAAATGAGACACATTAATTCAGGTAAATAATTATGAGTTCTTCATGCATCGCATCTCGCTATCCGTATTGTGAAGTCTTGAAAGGATATTATCGTTAACATGAAGTTATTGATAATTCTGTAATTGATTACGAACAACTATTAAGATCATATTGAACCAAAAAGGTGTTACATTTAAATGGTCGGACGAGTGTGAGACGAGCTTTCAGAAGCTCAAGACAGCTTTGACTTCAACACCGGTGTTGAGTTACCATCAGGTTCAGGATCTTTCACGTTATATTGTGATGCTTCTCATGTTGGGCTTGGAGCGGTACTGATGTAGGAGGCCAGGGTGATTGCATATGCGTCTCGGCAGTTGAAAGTCCATGAGAAGAATTATCCTGTCCATGACTTAGAATTGGCAGCCATCGTTCACGCATTTAAGATTTGGTGGCACTATATTTATGGTGTGCCGTGTGAGGTTTTCACTGATCATCGCAGCCTCCGGTACTTGTTCAGGCAAAAGGATCTTAACTTGAGGCAGAGGAGATGGTTAGAGTTATTGAAAGATTATGACGTCACTATATTGTATCATCCGAGGAAAGCCAATGTGGTGGCCGATGCATTGAGTGGAAAGGCAGTGAGTATGGGCAGCCTTGCATTTATTCCAGTCGGTGAGAGACCGTTGGCTTTAAACATTTAGACTTTGGCTAATCAATTCGTGAGGTTGGATATTTCTCCCAGCAGTGTTCTAGCTTGTACGATCGGTCGGTCTTCTTTATTCGAGTGTATCGGAGATAGGCAGGATGATGACCCGCATTTGATGGTCCTTAGGGACACAGTTCGACACGGTGGTTCCAAGCAGGTTACAGTTGGAGATGACGGTGTTTTGAGGATGTAGGGTCGTATATGTGTGCCTAATGTTGATGGCCTTCGTGGGTTAATTCTTGAAGAAGCTCACAGTTCTAAGTATCCTATTCACCCGGGCGCAGCCAAGATGTACCAGGACTTGAGGAAGCATTATTGGTGAAAAAGGATGAAAAAGGATATTGTTGCTTATGTGGATCGTTGTTTAAATTGCCAACAGGTGAAATATGAGCATCAGATACCCCGTGGTTTGCTTCAGCAAATAGAGATTCCTGAGTGAAAGCGGGAACTTATCTCTATGGAATTCGTTGTTGGACTCCCACGGACTCAGAGGAAATTCGACACAGTTTGGGTTATTATGGATAGGCTGACTAAATCAACACATTTCATTTCAGTGACAAGTACTTATACTTTGGAGCGGTTGGCAGAGATATATATTCGAGAGATTGTTCTCCTTCACGGTGTGCCTGTGTCTATCATTTCTGATTGAGGTACGCAGATTACCTTGCACTTTTTGAGGGCAGTTCAGCGTGAGTTGGGTACCCGAGTTGAGTTGAGCACATAATTTCATCCTCATACGGATGGGCAGTCCGATCGTACTATTCAGATTTTAGAGGATATGCTCCGCGCTTGTGTTATCGACTTTGGAGGTTCTTGGGATTAATTCTTGTTGTTAGCAGAGTTTGCCTACAATAATAGCTATCAGTCGAGCATTCAGATGGCTCCCTATGAGGCATTATATGGTAGACGATGTAGATCGCCAGTTGGATGGTTCGAGCCGGGACAGGCTCGGTTACTAGGCACAGACTTATTTCAAGAGGCCTTTGATAAGTTCAAGATTATATAGGATCGACTTCGCTCAGCTCAGTCCAGGCAAAAGAGTTATCCTGACCGTAAATTTCGTGATGTAGCATTCATGGTTGGAGAAAGGGTGTTAGTTCGGGTATCACCTATGAATGGTGTTATGAGATTTGGGAAGAAAGGCAAGTTGAGCCCTAGGTATATCGGGCCGTTTGAGATTCTTGATAGAGTGGAGGAAGTATCTTATAAACTTGCGTTTCCTCCAGGGTTATCCTCAGTTCATCCGGTATTCCATGTGTTTATGCTCCAAAAATATCACGGTGACCCGCCCAACGTGTTAGATTTCAGCTTTGTCCAATTGGACAAAGATTTGACTTATGAATAGGAGTCGGTAGTCATTTTAGACCGACAAGTTCGTCAGCTGAGGTCAAAGAGTTATCCTTCAATTCGAGTGAGGTGGAAAGGTCGCCCGTTGAGGCAGCTACTTGTGAGTCCGAGTCGGACATGCAAAGTAGATATCCCCACTTGTTTTCCAGTCCAGGTAATTTTCTATGTTCGTTCAAGGATGAATGTTTGTTTTAGAGGTGGAGATTGTGATGAACCAAGGGATCATTTTATGATTTGAGACTCTATTCTAGTCTTATGAGCCATAAAAAGACTAATTTTAATTATCTCAATTTCCGTGCACAGCCCGAGCTTGAAACCGGAATGCTTTTATGTGGAAATACAAATAATAATAATTTTTAGAGTTAAAATTTGGTTTTAATTGACTTGGGTCAACATTTTGAGTAAACAGACCCGGGTTTGTATTCCGACGATCTTGGGAGGTCCGCAATAAAATATGGGACTTGGGCGTATGCCCGGAATTGAATTCCGAGGTCACAATCCATAAAGATCAATTTTTGAAAGAAATTATTTTGCTGAATTATTAATGAAATAAAGAAATGAATTAATTTTGAAACCATTGGTATCGGGTCCGTATTTTGATTCTGGAGCCCGATACATATTTTTTATAGTATTTAAGTACTATCTTTAAAGTTTGGTGAGAATCGGAGTTGATTTGACGTGATTCGGGCGTTCGATTGAAAAATAGTGAAATTTAATTGTTCTTGAGAAAAATGATGAGTTTTGAGGTTAAATTCATAGTTCTCGATGTTATTTTCATGATTTGATCGCACATGCAAGTCCGTATGATATTTTTAGACTCGCATGCATGTTTGGCTTAGAGCCCTGAGGGCTCAAGTGAGTTTCGGGTAGGCTACGTGATGTTTTAAACTTGAAACTTTCTGTTGTCATAACTATATTTGGTGCACTGACGAATTGTCCTTCGCGTTCGCGAAGCTTTTCTCGCAAACGCAAAGAGTAAAGATGTCTGAGGGAGAAATTCTTCTTTGCAAACGCGAGGTGTTGGACACGAACGCGAAGCACTGGGGGTAGTACCTTTCGCGAACGCGCCCACACCACCGCGAACGCGATGTACAAATGGACCTGGGGGAGGGGGAGCCTGCTTGTTCTATGCGAACGCGTCAGTGGGGCCGCGAACACGATGGCCTGTGGAGTTAAAGCTCCGCGAACGCAGTCCATCCAATGCGAACGCGAAGGCCATTTGGGCCTGACCCTATGTGAACGCGGCAGGCCCATCGCGAACGCGATGAAGGCCTGCCCAGCTATATAAAACCAGTTTTAAAAACGGATAGAATCTCTTTCTTCATATTTTTCGAACTACAAAGTCCTAGAGACAATTTTCTTCACACAAATTCATCCCCAAGGTATTGGTAAACAATTCTAAACCCTTATCTTTAAATTACCCAATGTTTTTCATCACTTTTCAATCAAAAATTAAGAGTTTTCATGGTAGAAATTGGGGATTGGGTAGAATTAGGGAATTTTATAGAAATTAAATTTTTCCCTCGAATTGCGGTCGGATTTCGACACTAATTGCATACTCCTAAGCTAAGAATGCATTTTTTTTGTTTTTATATATTTAAATAATGCTCTTACAATATAAATAAATCCTAGAAAAAATACAATTTAAAATCTAAAATGCTATAAAATTAATATTTGAATTTTTTTATTTTTTATTTTTATGATTTATGATATTTCTAAAATGTATAATCAATGCGAATAAATGTAAAACAAATAAAAAATACTCCTAAAATTCATAAAATAATAAAAACTATTTTTGGATTATTTTTAGGAGTAACTTCCTATGCGAGGCCAAAATTAGGCGCTCACTATATATATATATATATTTGAAAAATAACTGTATATTGTATGAATCATTATATAAAATTTGTATTGAACTTATCAATACTATCTTTTTACATAAATTTGTTGATATGTATCAAATTATATTAATAGAGTAAGTTTTGATTGAAATTTTAGAGAGGAAGAAACACACACCACATAAAAAATATATATACAAAGCAGATACAAAATATACAAGTGACATATTGTATAAAATTTGTATTTAAGTTGTATGATATTGTAGTTGTATTTAACTGAGTATAAATAATTTATGAAGGTTGTAGATAAGTTGTATAATATATAATTAGTTGTATGAAATTTATTTTTACTATGTATAAATCAAATATAAAGTATACAAAAGATATATTGTATAAAATTCGTATGAAAATTTTATTTAAGTTGTATGATAATGTAGTTATATTAACTGGGTAGAAATAATGTATGAAAGTTGTAAATAAATTGTAAATAAGTTCTATAATGTATTATTAGTTGTATGAAATTTATTTTTTACTATGTGTATTGTCGTAGATACTCAAATTTGCAGTAAATTTGTACGAAATTTATTTTTAATTTGTTTGTTGATGTAATATATATTTTTCTTTCTCAGTTGATTTACTAAGGAAAGAAAATTAGAGGAGATAGAGATTACTTTGATAATCACTCAGATGTAACCAGGAGATTTAACCCCTCAACTTTACTCTCTGCCCAATTTTAATAAAAGGAGGCAGTTTGATTTAAAAAAAGAAACGCCAAAACATAAAACCAAGACCCAAAAAAAATGGACTATATAGAACTAACAATTAATTTGATTGTCAGTTATGATTCAGAGCAGAGGTAACTTTTCGACTATTACATTAATTTGATTACTTCTTCTTTCTGCATAATCATTTATTTCTTTTTATATTTCAGAAATATTAATTTGGATTTGAAATTTTGGCCGTATAACAGTTAGGTATAACTAAATCGTCGGATTAAGTGAATTGTTGCCTCAAATGCAATTGCTCCCTAAATATAAGTTCGATCTGGAGAGAAGAGGGGAGAAAGGAGAGAAAAAGGAAAACGGTGTAAGTAAATCCCTTGATTGAAGGCATTAATAATGGATTGAGAGTCTTTTACGGTGGAATGTATATAATTTGTAAGTAATCCTTGTTTAAGGCGGGTAATATATAAAATTAGAATAATTTTGGTAAATAAGTTTCAAAAATTATATATGAACGAAAAAATCTCATATGGGAATTGATTGAACCGATGTTGGGCCCAAAAAGAAATTGGATAAATCCGGGCCGAAACAATGAAGTTCAATAATGTCATGCAAGCTTCAACAAGTGATGGTAGTCAAACCCCAACAAGCAGTGGGAGGAAGTCATGGGCAGATATGGTGGATGAAGAGGAAAAAGTAGACCTAGTGAGGAAGCCATCGACTTGGGACAATTTTGACATCTCAAAGGTATCAAATGTCGAATTCAAATGGGAGTATGTTGCCCCTTCATTGCATGGTGAGTCGCCCATCATTGCTATTGAATTGGAAGATAATAGCTCTAAAATTGAGTATTGGAAGACGGCAATGGTGTGTTATGTTCTAGGTGCACTCCCATTGTTTGTTGTGTTATAGAGGTTTATCTAAAGGTTGTAGGCAAATCATGAAATTAATAAAATTGCCACGCTAAAAAATGGAATTGTCCTCATCCGATTTGACTCTGAGGTGGGGGAAATGATGTAATTCAGGGGAGAATTTATCATTTTGATAACAAACCGTTCATTGTGAAAGTTTGGAACTCTGAAATGGAGTTTACAAGAGATGAGTCGTATACAGTACCAATTTTGATAAATTTTCCTGGGCTTGATTTCAAATATTGGAGCCCGAAGGGTTTGCGTAAGATAGGAAGTTTGGTTGGGAAACCACTAATTGTTGATCAAATACAGAGAAGAAGTCTGGATTGAACTTTGTTAGACCATTGGTCGAGGTGGAAATGAATGTAAACCTACCAGACTCTGTAACTTTCAGGAGTGAGAGAGGGAATTTGGTGGAGCAGAAGGTGGTTTAGTATTGGGAGCCTACCTTATGCAAGTATTGTGATAAATATGAGTATGATGAAATCAATTTCAGGAAGAAGAAAGGCCATCACAATGCATCACAAAAGAAGAATAGGAAAGCCACAAGTGATGAGAATGTAGTTCAACATGTACCATTGGAGAAAACAGGGAATGGAACAAATGAATGAAGGGAATGTGGCAGAACAAGGAACTAAGGAAAGTGTATGGATTACTCCCAGAGAATTGGGAGAAACCAAGGCAAGCCGCAACAGTAAACATGAAACTTTTAGCAATAGAAGGTGGTAAGTTCAAACACATTTCACGTACTTAATATAGAGAGTTCCATAAATGATGTCAGTAATGTAGGTAACCTGAACAACAATGATAAATAATTAAGAAGTAGGGGTAGGCATTTGGTATTTCGGTTTGGTATTTAAGAATTTCGGTTCGGTATTCGATTTATCAATTATGTATACCAAATATCGTACCTAAGTATCTCGATACGACTCGGTATTTCTTATTTTGGTTCGGGACGGTTTCGGTTTAAACCAAATCTTCATTGTCACCCCCACTCTATTAACTAATGTAATCCATGTTATTTGAGATTCCACCAAAGATCAATCTAATATAGAATCAAATTTTTTGTTTGTTTCTTAATTAAGAAAATGATACATGGGTCCCAGATATCACTAAGTATTTAAGGTGGTTTGCTAATGCCAGTTGTTCACTTTTATCCCTATGGTGAAAAACTTCCATCTTTGAACAATGGTTTGGCTTTAATGCCAAACTGGAGAAATAAGTGACAGTAAAGAAGCTATGAACCTGAATGAAGTTGTAGAGAAGCAATCGCCAAGGAAAGGAGTCGACGTCACCGAGGTTGTAGTCATGAGTTGTAACTCGTGAATCCGACCGCCGCAACAACCAAGCAAAGTCGTGAGGGACTGAGGATTTTTTAAAATTCTTGTCTGCCTCTAACTCTAAGCGACTAAGCCTAAGGGTAAGGGCTACGGGAATTAGGGATTTTGTACTTTTGGGGTGTGGACTTAAGGTTATTGGGCTAAAAAATAAAAATAAATTTGGGCTTAGACCAAACTATTTCGGTATTTCGGTATGCCGAAATACCGAAATATCAAAAACTCAATACTGTATACCGTACTGAATTACTGAAATACCAAAATTTTTGTACCGAAATAAATCGAAATACCGAAAAAATTGAAACTGAAATACCAAATTAATTCATTTTTTTGGATTTTTTGCCCACCCCTACTAAGAAGTGATGTCAATGTGGGTAGTCAAAAGGTTCCCAGTCAAGGGAATGGTTAGTTGTCTAAGCTGGAATGTAAGAGGGCTTAACAACCCAAATAAGCAAAAGGAAGTCAAATTCTTTTGCAACAATGAGAGAGTAGGTTTAGTAGGATTACTAGAAACAAAAATAAAGAGTAAAAAAATTGAAATTATGGTAGAAAAAATATTTGGAGGATGGCCTTATATTTTTAATCTAGCAGCCCATTATAATGGGAGAATATGGATTACACGGAGACCAAATTACTATATTGTAGTACCATTGGTAACAACTCAGATTGTCACATGTGTTGTGCGTAACATCCATTTGAAACAGATTTGTCATGTCTTTTGTGCGTGCATTTAAGGAGCTATGGGACATGAAGGAGCTATGGGACATGCTAATGAACTATAGCACGACATGCAAAAAACCATGGAAAATTGCAAGGGACTTCAATTCAGCGTTGAATGCAGGTGATAGAGTAGGAGGAAATTCAATAACATGGTCAGAAATTGTAGACTTCCATCACTGTATAGACACTTGTGGATTGATCGAGCTTCCTCATGTGGGGCAGAGGTACACATGGAATGATAGAAGTAGTAGTGGACAGAGGATTTTTTTTAAAAATTGATTGGGTTTTTATTAACAATAAGTGGTTAGATATAATGCCACTAAGTAAAGCAAATGTCCTCAAGTGATCATAGTCCAGTAAAAATCACATTCCTAGATGAGAAGCCAAGGTTTAAGAGATCTTTTCAATTATGCAACATATGGCGCACATCCTCAATTTAAAGACAAGGTAGAAGCAAAGTGGAATGTACAGATCCAAGGGTGCAACATGTTACAAGTTGTTAGAAGACTTAAGCTACTGAAAAGAGAGCGAAAAGAATTAAACACTAAGGCCATTCGAAACATCCTTAGTGACTCAGAAATGGATAGGAAGTCCCTAACGCAATCACACGAGTTGCTGCATTCAAATCCATTGAATGTAGTTTATCATGAATTGGAGAAGGAGAAGTACAATAAGTTCAGGCAAGCCTCTCACATGGCTGAGATGCATTTGCAACAGAAAAGCAAGGCTATATGGGTGAAACTTGGTGATGATAACACCAAATACTTTTACTCAATGATCAAACATAGAAGACTGAAGCAGGATACTACTCAATTGAAGGATGCAACAGACTAATCCTGATACTATAGCTTCCATATTTTTGGACTATTATAAGGAACTACTAGGGAGGAAGAGCAATCCCAGAATTAAAGCATTTACTAGTACTCTGAGAAATGGTCCAGTGCTGGACACCACACAACAACTGAAATTACTGGAGCCATACACTGATAAGGAGGTCAAATATGCCATATTTCAAATTTGACCAGAACAAAAGTCAAGGCCCTGATGGCTATGATAGTGGATTCTATAAAGTAGCATGGGATATTGTAGGCATAGACATCACTGAATCTATATTGGAGTTCTTTTGGAATGGTAAATTGCTGAAACAAATAAACTCTACAAATATAATTTTGATTCCAAAAACTGCAGTAGCTGCAAATCCAAGTCAATATAGGTCTATAGCTTGATACAATATCCTATAAAAGGGTATATCAAAGATGATTTGTAGTAGAATTAAAGATATAATTAGTGTAATTATGGCCGACAACCAGTCTGCCTTTGTATTAGGGAGATCCATGGTACACAATATTTTGATATGCCATGACTTATTGAGGCACGATGGTAGGAAGACCACACCAAGATGTTTGATGAAAATTGATCTCAGAAAAGCGTACGACATGGTAAGTTGGAAATTATTGGAGGAAGTCCTAAAAGGCTTTGGTTTTCCTGAAAGATTTATACATACATCATGACATGTGTGACTTCTCCCACATTTACCATCAAAGTAAATGGGGAAGGTCATGGTTAATTTGAAGGAAAAAGAAGACTTAGGCAGGGGGATCTTATGTCTCCCCTCTTGTTTCTCCTTGTCAGGGAATACTTGTCAAGAGTTTTAAAATGCATGTATAGTCTCCCAGACTTTGCATTTCATCCTGTGTGTAAAAAACTTAAGCTCTCACATTTAATATTTGTAGATGATCTTATGATCTTCTTCAAAGCAAATTCTTGTTATGTTAAAAGAGTTATGGAAGCCTTGGACCATTTCATTAATGTATCTGGGCTGGTTGCTAACGCGATGAAGTCAAGTATCTTTATAGTTGGGATTGATGACAAAACCAGAGATCCATTGTTGGACATAACACAATTTACGCAAGGTACATTTCCAATCAGATATCTTGGTTTGCCCTTATCTTCCAAGAAATGGAACAAGATGGAATGTCATCAATTAGTGGATAAAATCATTAATATGATCACCATTGTTTATTCAAAGAATCTATCCTATGTTGGGAGACTACAAGTCATACTTGCATATCTTATTTTCAATCCGCAACTTTTGGGGTTCTGCCTTCATCTTGCCTCAAAGTATTCTTAAAGAAGTGGATAGGAAGTATAGGGAATATTTGTGGGGTGGTACAGAAGAAACAAAGAAGATCTCATTAGTTGCATGGGAAAAATGTGTAGGCCAAGGAAATATGGCGGGCTGAATATTAAAAATTGTCGGAGCTGGAACATGGCATCAGTGGGAAAATTGTTATGGAAATTAGTAGAGAAAAAAGTTATATTAGGGGTGAAATGGGTGCATGGCAACTATATGATACCAACATTTGGATGCATAAACCTCTTCAAGACTGCAACTGGTATTGGAGGAAGATAAATGCACTAAAGGAAATCATGCAAGATCGGTTCATACAGTGCAGATACAAATTGACACCAAATGGACAGTACTCGATCACTAGCTCCTACACTGGAATGTTGGGGCAGCAGGAAAGATTGAAGACTGATGAGTTGATCTGTTCATCACTAGCTCAGCCAAAACACAAGTTTGTATTTTGGTTAGCTGTACATGGCAGATTGCTCACTAAAGCACGGATGAGACACCTTCATATTCTAGTAGCATATGAAACATGTTGCATCTGTGACAAACAAGCTATGGAGACTTCCATGCACTTATTTGTAGATTGTGATTGGATAATAAATGTGCGAGAATGTATCCATCAATGGACAAGGATCACCATAAGTAAAGAAGAAGTTCATACTGTTCTTGAAGAGATTAAGAGGAGGCAATGGAAATAGTTCCAAAAGGAATTAATAGCAGCAATTTGGGAAGCGGTGATATACCATGTATGGAGATCAAGGAATTGAAAAATCTTTAGAGGAACAACTGTAACTAGTGAGATCGTGCTGGTACAAATTAAAAGAGAGATCATAGATAGACTAGAAAGATTTCAGAACTCTAGGAAAGCCAAATACTGCCTTAGTTTAATGCACAGAATACATTGTAATTAGAAGTTACTTATTTGTCGGAGGCCTATCCTTCTTGGTGAGGAAGATGGGTGCTCTTTAGGTATATTGTTTTGAGAATTAATGGTATGACTTACATTTGAGGAATTTTCAGAAACCACTATTGTTTAGTGGTTATTAACTTCTTATAGTTACAATATACATAATTACTTCCTATAGCTACTATTGAGTTGTTACAGTAGTGTATTCGCGCTGCTTTATTCATGAATACAACAGTAAAAAATGCCTAAAATCAGGACAGTCCAGTTGTACGCGCATGTATTCACATGTATTCGCGCTGTTGTATTCATGAATACATCTGTAGAAAATGCCTAAAATCAGGGCATTCCAACTGTAGGCGCATGTATTGACATGTATTCGCGCCATGTATTCATAGATACAACAGAAAAAAGTGCCTAAAATCAGGGCAATCCAACTTTACGCGCATATATTCACATGTATAAGCGCTATTGTATTCACGAATACATCAGTAAAAAATGCCTAAAATCAGGATATTCCAGCTGTATGCGCATGTATTCACATATATTTCCGCCATGTATTCATGAATACAGTAACGTCAATCACCTTAAAAATAGGTATGTCTAGTTGTATAAGAGAGAGGAAAAACATAAATAGCGTATTTCATGCCTCAAATGTAGTATATAACCATAAATACTTATTTTGCTATAAAATATAAAAGGTATCTATAAAAAATAATATTTAAAATAATTTTGATTTATAATAAATTGGGTGTATACCTTTGCAATAGGAGGTAAAATTTTCTTTACATTTTCACCAAACTAAAAAAAAACAATGGAGTTCAACAACAGCAAAAATTGGTCCAGCCCACATCTAGACAATCTTATTTAGCCCAAAAAGTCAGCGGGTCGTTCTAATAAGCCTTGTTCTTTCTATAAATAACACTCTACTAGCTTCTTTTCTAGATCATTTATTTCTCTTTTTTTCCTTTCTTTTTTCTTTTTTCTTTTTCTTTCTTCTTCATTGAAGACACTTTCACCGTCCGGTTACCGGAAACTCTATCATCGTCCGATCTCGATCAAAGTGGTTAAGAAAATGCTGAATCAGAGGTTAAAGCAAGAACAGCAAGCAGCCTTGATGCAACAAGCTCTGCTTCAACAACAGTCCCTTTATCACCCTGGCCTCTTAGCTGCTCCTCAGGTTCCTTTTTGGTTTTTAAAATTTTCCACGTTTTCTTTTATTTGAGTGTAGTTTTGTTAATTTGTTCATATTTCGTTTATCATTACGTTGATCGTTCTAGTCGTCTAGGTTTTATTACCGTCGAATTAATGGGATTTGAGGTCTAGTGATTTTAGGTATTTAGGGGTCAAGGTCATTGTATATTGTGTTTTGTCGAACAAACTTGAAGCGAACCTTTTTGTTTCCTTAATACTATGTTGGTGTTTTGACCTGGTAGAAACTTAGGGTTCGGATGTATGTTGTACTATTGGCTGCTTATAGATTTTTTCCATCCATTTTCGTTTTTCTTAATGCCGGTGGTGTCAGGGCTGGTTCGTGAGCACCTCCGCTCCTACACCGGATACCTGCTAGTGGGCCCTACACTGGCACAGGTACCGTAACTCAGCTCACCAAGGCTTAGACATGGAAAGAAATCACATATTATGTTTTTTTTTTGTACCTCCGCTGTGATTTGAACTCTTATGATTCTCCTCCCACCTCATTGACCAATAGACCACGCTCTTGGGTGCTCAAAATTTTGTTTTATGAAAAAACCATATGCAAGAGTGCAATAAATCTATCTTCTTTGGCAACAGTTGTTAATGTTCCACATTCTAATCTTTGACATTTTGTTCTACTCCTACCTAATAACTATATCAAAAGTACCAATGAATTTCTTTTCTTATCTAATTACTTGCAGTTCTAAAGGTTTATGCTCTTAGTTTTATTACAGTTTAGTAATTAACTGAATTGGTTAATGTGACTTAGTTTATCACACGCAGTTATTTATGACCCATGAGTTTGCACTTTTCCTTATTTTAACAACTTTACACTAAGACAATGCAAAATAAGGTTGTCTTGAATTTAAACCTGGCTTCTTGGGGCATCGAGAGTTTATGCATTTCATTGCTTCTGAAACTATTTTCTTTTTTGAGTTGCCATGTAGGGTATGTACAAATAGATATTTTTAGTTTAGTCAAGTATGAAGCTTGTAAACAGCTCTTAATATAGTAGGGGAATTATGCAGCTTCAGAGAATGAAGCCAAAAAAGGAAAAAAGAAAAAAGAGAAAGAAGAGGGGTTGGGGGTTTGGTGAGTGGATGGGGTAGTGCTGAGTATTTGAAGGAAACTGTCAATAAAGATTGACGAAATGATACAACAACAGCTTTTACTTGGAACATTTATCTACTCTCTTTTCTTTTACTAGGTACTTTCCTGGGATTTCTGACGTGGCTTTATATTTTTTTTAATTTAACTCTAATTTTATTTGTATGTAATTTGTTGCAGATACCAAGTGGAAATCTACCTCCCGGCTTTGATCCAAGTACATGCCGCAGTGTGTGAGTGTTATTTTTTGGATCATATCTTGTTTGTGTTTTCCTCTGCCAGACTTCATGGAACTTGCGAAGCGCTTCTTATTAACTGATGTTTTTTATGTGCTTCAGTTTGCTGTCATATTCTGCCATTGCTTTCCCGTTTACATTTGCCTGTCTTGATTTTTACATAATTACGGTCATGATTTAGCTTCGGATTCTTTCAAAGTTCTTGGTGATTTGGGTGTGGGTGTGGGATCCACACTGGATTCTTTCAACCTAACTTGGGTGCTTTGAATACACCAGTAGCCAAGAAGTATAGGTTGATCGGGTATTTGGTTGGATTTTGTGTTTGCATAAAGTACTAGAACACTTTGCTGTTATACGAGAACTTATGAATAAGGTATTAAGTGTCCACAAAGAATTTAATTATACTATCTTTAATTTAATAACTTCAATTAATTGTAATACCTACTTTTATATCTGGTAATATACATTTATTGGTTGTGTCTTAACACCCATAGCCTTATTCCTATCTGTGTCCCTGAATCATAAGATTTAGGTGATGAAGAATCCAACTTCTAAATCCACACCTGTATCGGGTCCATACTCATATCCAAGCAATGTAGAATTTGGTGGCAAGTTAATATGCATACTGTTGTGATTTAATTACTGGAGGAGGTCCTTATAGATTCAATTATTTCTTCTTTTTTCCTTTTTCTTTTTTATGAATCCTAGTTTCTTCTTTTCTCATACAATGCAGGTACGTTGGGAATATTCATCCACAGGTGGGCGAAACTCTTCTTCAGGAACTTTTTTCATGCACTGGTCCGGTTGAAGGGTGCAAACTTGTAAGGAAGGACAAGGTACATCTTTTCTTTTCATGCAACTTTGCCAACATTTTCTGTGGCTACATTTACTATGTTCTATAGGCGCTTCCTTTTCTTCTCCTTGTGTTTTCTAGGCATTTTTCTTTTCATATGATTCTCTAATTGACATAGCTTTGTCTCGTGCAGTCATCTTATGGTTTTGTTCATTACTATGACCGAGGATCAGCTGAACTTGCTATAGCTACTCATAATGGAAGGCACCTGTGAGTAGGCTCGTTAGCTTTGTGCTTTACTCTAGGCCTCTTGCCTTTTCACTGTGGCTCATACCTTTTTATTTTTAGGTTTGGGCAGCCTATCAAAGTTAACTGGGCCTATGCCAGTGGACAGAGGGAGGATACTTCAGGTGCGTTCAGTTTCTGTTTTTGCACAAGTGCAATTCTTGACTTCGCATTTGGCCCATTATGTCGTGTTGAAGTTTGTGTAGTATGATATTCTTCTTTTTGCAGGTCACTTCAATATATTTGTTGGCGATTTGAGCCCAGAAGTTACTGATGCCATGTTGTTTGCTTGCTTCTCTGTTTACCCTAGTTGCTCGTAAGTATCTCCTTCTCCTGGATGCCTCCCTAAGAAGATGCTCTGTCATGGTTAATATATATTTACTTAGAAAGTGTTAAATACACTTAACAGAAAATAATTATTGTGTACTCAAATGTGTATATATATAGTGGCTAATTGTCCCTTCCTATTGATAGTGATGCTAAGGTAATGTGGGATCAGACGACTGGGCGTTCTAGGGGTTTTGGATTTGTTTCTTTCCGCAATCAACAGGTATCCTTTTATCTGCATTTAGTTTCAAAATTTATCTCTCGGGTGATGCACAGCTTTGTTCCCATTTTGATCTTATTTCTTTTATTCAGGATGCTCAAAGTGCGATCAATGATTTAACTGGTAAGTTAACACAGCAGTTCTCTGTTTTCAGTTACGTTGTTACTGATTGATGCACAAGTTGGATTATTTCAGAGCAATTGAGAGCTAGAAGGTCTTATTTTACCCTTTGTCTTTATGTTGCTATAAGGGAAATGGCTTGGTAGTAGACAGATACGTTGTAACTGGGCCACAAAAGGTGCCAATGCGAATGACGACAAGCAGGGATCAGACGCCAAAAGTATCGTGGAATTAACTCATGGATCATCAGGTGTGTACAATTTTCTGAACCTTAAAGACAAATCCTTAAATTTGGTAGAGAGAATTTATCCAATAGCTTGTTTCCGGTTTTGTTTGGAAGGTGGTTGGATTCAGAGGGTTTAGTTCTTGAAATTGATTCTGGCCTTCTTGATGAATGCCTTTTTCCTGTTGCAGAAGATGGTAAAGAGCCAGAAAACGGTGATGCTCCTGAAAACAACCCACAATATACAACTGTTTATGTGGGTAATCTTGCTCCTCTGGTAAGATATTCTCACTCACTTTTCTGCCCGTACAGAAAATGATAATAGTGTGACCTTTTAGGAGTAAACCACAGGGTGCCTTTGCCCTTTGTCCCTGCTCAGGTCTTGAAGTGCCTTTGTGCTTTTGGATGGACTTAACCCTTTTACTTTCATTTGTTTCAGGTGACACAACTCGATCTCCATCGCCACTTTTATGCCCTTGGTGCAGGAGTGATAGAGGAAGTTCGGGTTCAACGTGATAAAGGATTTGGTTTTGTGAGATACAGCACCCATGATGAGGCAGCTTTGGCGATTCAAATTGGAAATGCTCAATCAATTCTGTGTGGTAGACAGATTAAGGTACATCATTCTACCTGAAGGTGGCCTTTTCTAGTATTACAGTTGCTTTGCAAGTGACTATTGGATTCTGAAATGTTCTTTTGCTAAATATAGGATGGTACTGATTTTACTAACCAATTTTATTTGATCAAAATTTTTGAGCTTGACTTAATGATGTGTGTATTTCCAGTGTTCTTGGGGTAACAAACCAACTCCACCTGGAACAGCCTCAAATCCTCTCCCACCGCCAGCTGCCGCACCATTAGGCCTCTCTGCGACTGACCTTTTGGCTTATGAACGGCAGCTAGCTATGAGCAGGATGGCTGGTGTCCATTCCCTCATGCAACCCCAGGGTCAACATCCTCTGAAGCAAGCATCAATGGGAATGGGTGCCTCTGGAGCAAGCCAGGCTATATATGATGGTGGTTTCCAGAATGTTGCTGCCCAGCAGCTCATGTATTATCAGTGATGTGTAGAAATTTGGCTTTTGGCATACCTTTGCCTTTCTTTGGACTAGATGAATTCTTACGAAGTCTAGGTTCTTATGCTTTGTTTTTAATATTACGGATTGGTAATGTGGTTCTCACGTGTATGAATACCCATAAGCTGCGCATTTTGTGTCTTTGATTTAGTAGGGTGAGTGTATACTGCAGCGTTTGCACCATTATTCTAGTTGTGTTATGGCATGTTTTTGGAACTTTGATGCAACTATTGGAGCAATCTCTTTCAGTCACAGGGTTGGTTACGATTCTGTTAGAGGTCTGCTTGGTAACTCTCTGTTTTCCATTTAATGGTTACCCCTTAACAGTTTAGGCGCACCCCCTATCTCTCTGAACTTTCAGTACTCTTAAGAGAGAACTCTTAGTTATAGCCGTGATATCATTATTAGCATACTGCATAATAAGTAGTTGCAAAAATGATCTTTGATTATACATGATTTGTGAAGCTGTGGAGAGATATGCCAAAAGGTCTTTTGTGGATTCGGCTAAGAACTTTCGCCTGTGGCTGATCCATCCTTTGTAGGAATGCAGCATCATTGCTTGGGATTGAGCCTTTTTCTTATATCCTTGCATATCCAAGATCGCTATTTGGCTCCAGGACTTCGGTTCGCAGTAGAAATGCAATGCATAATGTGTGGATTCAGCGCACATTATGAGTTCAAACCTTGTTGTGGCCTTAAACTTACTCCATCTATTCCAGTTTATATGACACTCTTTCTTTTCTGTTTGTCCTAAGAAACAGTTTAATTTCAAACTTTTCATTTTAACTTGATTAATTTCAATGAGATGATCTTTAACTCCACACATGTTTGAGGCTTATTTTAGATCACAATTTTAGAAGTCTTACCTTCCTTTCTAAAACTCCATGTCAAGGCAAATAATTGGGAAGGTTGATTTTTCGTACCACAATTCTAGACTTGTGCTTCTATTCAGATTATGTTTCAATCAATACCAACCCTTGTGCAATTCCTAAGGTTGAGTACCTTGCTCGGTTCTCCCATGGGGGAAGGTGTGGTATAGAATTTTCTTTTTTCTTGATTGGAGATTTATCAGTCTGTAGGCACCTAACCCTTGTGCGTGGTTCGCAATTCATATTAAAGACCCTTTCCTATCATTCTTTAACTCTCTTGTCCTATTGTGTTTGAAAGCTTTGAAGCTCTGAGGCTGTAGTAAGGTAACAAATGCTATGAACTGCATCAGAAAAATGACACTATATAGCCGATGTAATGTAAAAATAATAGCCGAAATATAAAATTTATATATATTTTGTGTATATATATATATATATATATATATATATATATATTTATTTAGAAAACTAGCTGTGTCTAAGCTCGTATAGAGAAATGACGGATTGCTCGTGACTCGTGACCGATCTTCAAACATATTTCCTGTATGCAGAAACATTTTTTTAATACCCTGCAGTTGCTTGTCCAGCCAGTCTGAGTTATATTTGTCCATATAAGAACAAGATTTATTTAACTTGCCAATTTTATGAATTAAGGATTAAGGCAAAGCATAAATCATCCACCAGCTTCATTAAAATTTCACATAATGTGAAACAATTGTAGAGTTGGAGCTTTGCTATGTATTTAAGGGATATACTTGGCTGCTTTCACGACGAAACTACATCCTTCAGTACAACATACCCAGTATTATCTCACACTGTAGACTCCGGGAAAGGTTGTGTGTACGCAGACCTTACCCCTATCTTGTGAGGATAGAAACTACATCCTACAGTATATTTTTTTATCTGTTTTCACGTGGCTTCTGGTAATGTCGTTGATAGTACAACATCCAGAAAGGGCCATTGTCAACTCAAGTTCATTCTTGAGCATTTCAATAACTTGCTTTACCCCATGCTCCCCCTTTGCAGCCAAGCCATACACAACCGCTCGACCAATCTGCAGGCATATTGTTTTGGATTACGGGAAAATCCAAAGCTTAACAAACTGGAAAAACTGAGGTATGAACTTTCAAATAAGTTTACCATAACAGCTTTAGCGCCTAGTGCTAAGGCCTTGAATATGTCTGTTCCTCGCCTCACTCCTCCATCAAAGAAAACCGGAACTTTATCTTGAACAGCATGGGCCACCTGTAACCATTGGAGAATAAGAACAATTATGTGATTCACATTGTGTTTCAAATCCAAATTTTCTTAGATATCCAAACAAATGCAAATGATTAGACTTGTGAATTTGAAACAAATAGTACCAAATCCCTCCATCCAAAATAGGCAATTTTATTAATTCAGATGACATAGATGACTCTCGCATGATTAGCTTGATATAAGGACCCAATATCATGCTGTGGAACTCAAACACGACAGGCAGTCGCATTCAACCATGTCCAAGAGTCCTTGATATACATTTGACAGGCATAAAACTTTTATAATTCCTCCAAAGCATGTTATATCTCTGGTATACCTTTTACTGAGCAAGATCACGAAGCTTCCTTCCTTTTTGTTATACTGAAAAGCCCATGATAACAGGGGCTGAGCCAGTGTGTTGATTACACGTTCGGCCGAACTTACATACTTTGTTTGATTCCTATATGTGTCTTAAGAAATTCATTAAATATATACAAATTATTATTTAGAATCCAGTAACTCAAAAAAACTAGAATTTCGAACCCATGAGTTTCAAATCGTAGCTCCGCCTCTGTGTGATAATCCATTTTACATTGAATGTTCTATACTGAAAATTATGTGCTTAAATTGTTCGCAATGGCCTAATATATGCCTCGTTAAAAGTCTAAAAATCTGATCCAGTGAACTTACAAATATTCAGTAAAAGATAACGTCAAATATACCAGGAAGATAGGGAATAACCTCTTCAAGAACAGAAATAGTAGCTGGAGCATAATCTAGTTGCCGAGCTCCATGGTTAGAGACAATAATTCCTGCAACTCCTACTTCAACTGCTTTTATTGCTGCAAAAGGTAGTAGTACATGCCAAGTCTTTAGCCGAAAGAGTCAAATAGTGAGACCTTACAACAACGACAGTTCGATCCCAAAGTAATCGGAGTCAGCTATTTGAATTTCACTATCATTTCATGCTGAAAATTTCTCCTTGAAAGATTTGTAACTATATTTCCTACGTTCTTCATGATGTTTGTACATCTATTGTTTTCTTCCCTGTTTACTTGACTGCACTTCCTATCAGATTTTTGCATCTTATCTTAACTAGTTCCCTTCTGAAGTTCTCAGGTATGATTGACAAACACCAACCTTTTGCTTTGCCCATGTTCTTATAGACATAATCAGTGAAGAAACCTAAACTATGCAGCTATCTAGGATTCAGTGATAAATACCATCTTCAGAAGTCAGAACGCCCTTAATCAGAATTGGCAACTTGGTAATTGATTTCAACCACGCGATATCCTGAAAATATTTTGTAGCATAAGGGATCAAAAGGGAGTACATTTGATCGTATTTGTAATTAGTAACAAATGACACTCCCATCCTTCTATAATGTACTTTTGTAGCTCCAGCAATTTTACTTCTTTTAATATACATTGACATCCTCAACCAAAATGTTCGTTCTAGGACCAAGAGTTTAAGTCATCCTTGAGGTATATCCTGTGGTAATAAGGAACAAAAGAATAAACCTAAAATTCCGTACCTTCCAACACAACGAAGCATCAAAAGTTCCAGCAGCAAAGGCTTCAATATTTGAGCCGTTGTCCTGCAGAGTTTTATTAATAGATGTAAGTAAAATCTACACCATTTTCAAGGTAGGTATATGATGACTAACGGAATTTCTGCATATCAAGCTAATGAAAAGCAAAAGCTACACCATTTTCAAGATAGGTATATGATGACTAACGGAATTTCTTCATATCAAGCTAATGAACGAGAACATGAACCCATATAAACCAGTAGCACACAGATGAGTACAGAAGCATTGCTATTGTACACTATATTCAACAAACTGAAGTAGCAAACCAGTGCGTCTATCAACTAGTAGTGATCAGCTAATTGGCAAGTCAAAGCAGGAACCCCTTTAATGGAAACGTAGGCTCTACACTACTTGGGAACAGAATTAATACTTTATAGTTTTTACTTTATAGCTGAAATTAACCATTTCAGTTGGGCATTACATGCACAAAACAAGACCTTGTGTTTGGTACTCAAGGAACGTTCTTTTTAAGAGTAATAGTATGAAATTCTGGCATAGGGAATGTTAAAGCTAATCCCTAACGTCAACATCCCCAACTCCCAACAAATAGAAGGAGAAAGGAATGAGTCATTCAGAAAGAACACCAGATTTAGTAGGAATAATCAGCCAATAAGAGACATTTTAGTCCTAGAAAATAAATTTTGTTTCTTAAAAGAGTTTCACAATTTGTCTCTTCCCGTTTAAGAGGTGATTTGTCTATAAAGCCAAAATATATGGTTTTACTTACATTGACATATTCAGTAGATATAAGACCTTCAAAGTTCTTCAACTGAGGTGCAACCATCCTGCAATTGTAACTCCTCTCTTTCTAGATTAACACATGATTACCAAAACTATAGGAATTCTTTAATTTTCTTAAAGTACTGAATGATGAAACTGATTTCTATCCAGATATGGTTGAAGAAGAACGACGAAAAGGAGTTTGGTTAGACTTGAACGCTAGAAAAATGATATATCTTACTTATTCTTTATATCAGCCTCCCTTCTACCAAGCCTCGGAGTATCAGCAGTCAGAATAATAGCCTTAAACCCATTCCTCTCAGCTTTTTGTACCATCAGTGCTGTTATATCCCTCCTTTTGTAAACCTATTGACAAAAGAACCTTCTGCTTCAAAACACACACAAAAAAAACAGCAAAGATACACGGAGATCTTGATTGTTAGGAAGAATAAAATTACATATATTTGGAAGAAGCGAACAGCATCACAGCTAGATGCAACCTCCTCCACTGTGCAGGTTGACATATACGACAGTCCCTATAACCAAGAGAATTTAGTACTATCCACATAAAAGAATTGGAAATTGATCTGGTTTAGAAAAATATTACTACCATAATAATATCAGATGCTGCAGCGGCTCTAGCTGTTGCAACTTCTCCTGGCATTAGTTTAACGGATTTCTGGAATCAGAGGTACATAGTGTTTTCAGCTACGCGACTAGGGTGATAATTGATCTTAATACATACCTTCAGAATGTGCCAATTTATGCATGGCAGTTGGGGCAATCATAATAGGAGCGGATGTCTTGTAACCGAGTATAGCCGTTGACATGTCTATCCTGCTCACATCAACAAGTATTCTAGGTCGAATACTGAGTTTATGAAAAGTTAGTGATAGATATCTATGTCTGTTAACAACTCAAGATAAGGCAATTACAAACTTACGTGATTCTACGAAATGCTTCTACATTTTCTTTTAGGGTGTGCTGGTCCTCAGCTCCTCCAGTATAGTAGTCATAGTACATCTTTGGAAGGGCTTGCCTAGCAAGCACTTGGAATTCATTCACTTTAACTGGTTCTCCTGCCATTTTAGCCTGCTTACACAAGCATTCATATCTTACATTTCTTTGATTCTAGAACTTTTATCTTCTTCTATCTACTTCATATTAAAAGTGTCAGAAGAGGGTCTTGTACGAGGACTATGAATGGAGAAACTTGAGAAAATGTCATTATTTTGTCCACCAATAACAGCCAAGTGAAAGCTAAAATCTCTAACCATTGAGCTACTCACCCCCTAATCGTGTAAAATGTAATATATTCCAGTTCTGGAAATTGAACTAATTGTGTGTATTCCATTTAATCACTTTAACTCTTTTTATGCAGAGAACAAGTCTTTTCTAACAAGGAAGATAAAACCCAAGATCAAGGGGTAGCAGCAAATGCATATAAGAGCATCAAGATTAGGAACTAGACCATATTATTATTCAGATTCAGACATCACATCATGTGATCGGACGAGTTCAACTATCAGATATATCAAAATATTGCAAGTACAGCTCAGAATCTTTTTCTTTTAAAAAAGAAAAAGAAACCCGGAACTATAATTCAAACAGCAAACATGAAAAATGTGAACTTAGTCTCCCTAAATTACAAGATGGATGGTGATCCTCCACAGGTTGAAGAAAAAAACAGAAATGGAAGATGGTAATTTGTGTGAATCTTCGAGACCGGAAGAAGATGCGGAGCCAGGATTTTCGTCAAGGAAAGTCAAAATATAAGTCATTATATATATATTAAAAAAATTTTGAGCCGAAAGGCGTTGGTGCATGTGACTCCGCCCCTTACCGGAAGCAAGAACAAGTAATACAAAGGAAACAACCTGACGAAAAAATTATTTTGAGTGCAAATTTGAGGAAACATATTTAGTACCTGCACGATAACAGAGAAGCTCCACTCCCTCTGCTTCCTTTTTCCTATTGTTAAAAGTTAAAACTCACAACTTTTGAATAGCTGGGCTTTGCATAAATTTTAACGCTTTTCAGTTTGGAAGAACCGTAAACTTTTTTTTTCTGACACAACTTGTAAATCTTTAGCAATATTGTCTTTAATTTTATAGTTAGTGCTCCAATCATTTATATACTTCCCCGGATCAATTTATTTTTTTATTTTGATCCAAAATAAATATTTATTTATATAATTTATAAAATATTTAAAATTATACTTATATATGTATTCTTAAAAGTCTTTTACTCCTTTACATTAATTATATTATAATATTTAATTAAGGATAGTTTTCCGATCTGTTTCAAGTGTACAATAAAACGTAAGTAGAGTGAATACAAAAAGTCGGGCAGCATGTGTGATAAAATCGGGATTATTTAGTTTCAGGATATAAAAGTAATAAAATGCAAAGATGCCCTTCACCAAATCTATCTCCCAAAGACCCACACTCCGATGAGAAAGTCAAGATTAAAATTTATCTAAATTTTATTTTGTATAAAAATTAAACACATATTTTACATGATCACTTTTTCATTTTTGATAAAATCTTGTCATCATTATCCGTATTATAACCTCACATTATGATTTAAGTTGTATAACTTAGTTCATAAACCAAACCATACAACAGTTAGGTACAGCTCTATATAGGAGCTCAAGATACCTCCAATTGTTACACACATAAGGGCTCCAACCATCCCTATTTTTTCATAATGCATCTATTTTTTTGTCAAAATATAGCTCCAATGCTTCTTTTTGCCTCCAAATAGGGAATGAATACTGTTATTCATTTCCTTCATTACTATTCATCCTTACTTTATTATTATATTTATTATTTAACTTTTTTAATTTATCTCTTTATATATACTTAATTATGTTTATGTAATATCTTTATAATATTAATTTGTATCTTAACTTTGGCGTATAATTTTGATAAATTAATTTTCGTGCAATTCAAGATGATTGGAAATGTCCATCTCCAACGGTAGAAATGGTAGTAGATAAAAATCACCGATCTGAACAATTTGTAGCTTAACACAAAAATTAGGGACAAAGATGCTCATTTTGCACTTCGTAATTCATTAATAGATCATTTATGTGAGTATACTAGAGGTGGACGTTGAATGTTTATGAAATATTTAATCTGAATTTACCATAATATAATATGTATTTAATTATCTTGGATCTCAATGAGTTCACTTTTATTTGAATTATTCGCTAATATATACAGTTAAAACCGAGCACACCCGATTTTATGGGCTCGAGGGTCTGCCTCGAGGTTAAGTTCATATTGAAGTGAGCCCGAGCACAAAGAACATGAAGATTGAAGGTTCGAGATCGACCATGATCGACATTGAATAATGGAATAACAAGATATCCTCAATCGACCACAAATCTATCCGGGAATCTCGGGATTGACAGAACCCTTAATGGTTATCAATGTCAATCGTGCATTTTGTTTCCGAAATTAGAGTTATACCTTATTTAGGATTCCTCTACTATGTAAAGAGGAACCCTGTTCATTTGTAACCATGATATGAATCACACACGCAATTACTGAGAAATAATAAGCACTCTGCTCCTTTACTCGCTTATAATTATCTATTGTCCTTATTGTTCTTGTTGCTCTTAACGCTTGATCTCGAGCCTATTTAAAATCGAGGTCGATAGCTTGCAAACAACACTGGTTTGATCCATTTTAATCTTTTAATTCACTTATTTATTTAGTCATTTATCAAGTGGCATTGAATCAGATCACGTATTCTTATAACCATAGTAAAATTTTTAATTGTTACTCGTATTTCGAGGTAAACAGTTTGGCGCCCACTGTGGGGATAAGGATAATAGTGATTGTTCAGTGCTAATTCTGGTATAACACACTATTTTACGCTTGTTTCTTGTCAAGAATTTTGTTTTCAGGTTAAATCATGTCAAACTCGCAAAACACATCTACACACGGTGACAACGACCTCGGACTCCACGGAGAAAATAAGAATGTTATCGCCCCAGGAATCGAGGTTCCACAGGCTGATCTTGGAGGAGCACCGCCCATCAACCCAGTTGATGTTAGTTCTCATGTTGCCTTGAATGCGGATTTAGGCGCAGACCCCGAGGGAAGTGTGCACAGAGAGGGTCGAACTGACTATCGAGACACACAGGGCATAGGAGATGAAGGAGTCAGTCTCCAAGTAATATTTGAAATGCTGCAAGCCCAACAAAACGCCATTGCTCAGTTGCAAAATCAACACAGGGCACCAAATAGAGCCGAACAAGAGGTTACTCGCCCTACCGAGCCAGTGCCTGAAAGATCGGGTGATAACACTTCGACAACCGATCCTGCTATAATAAGAATGTTCGAGGAGCTTACTAAGAGAATAGATTCGGGAGAAAAGAAAATCGAGGCCAACGACAAGAAGGTGGAAACTTATAACTCTCGAGTTGACCAAATACCGGGGGCACCACCGATCTTAAAGGGATGGACTCCAAGAAGTTTGTGAAAAAATCATTCCCTCCGAGTGCGGCTTCGAAGCCCATCCCAAAGAAATTTCGTATGCTCGATATACCAAAATACAACGGGACTTCAGACCCCTATGAGCAAGTTACTTCTTATACGTACTCCATAAAAGGTAATTATTTAGAGGATGACGAGATCGAGTCTGTACTGCTAAAGAAATTCGGGGAGATCCTGTCGAAGGAATCTATGATTTGGTACCACAACTTGCCACCGAACTCCATCGATTCGTTCGCCATGTTGACGGATTCGTTTGTAAAAGCACACGCTGGTTCCATAAAGGTTGCAACGAGAAAATCAGACCTCTTCAAAGTAAAGCATAGGGATAACGAGATACTAAGAGAGTTCGTATCTCGATTCCAAATGGAACATATGGAATTACCACTAGTCACTGATGATTGGGCTGTTCAAGCTTTCATCCAAGGATTAAACGAGCAGAGTTCGATCGCATCATGCCAGTTGAAACAGAACTTGATCGAGTACCCGACTATGACTTGGGTAGATGTTCACAACCGATATGAGTCGAAGATTAGGGTCGAGGACGACCAATTGGGAGCCCCTTCAGTTTCAGTACATCCAAACTGGTCGATAGGTAAAAACCAAAGAGATATTGATAGAGAATCAAGGCCGAATAAAGATCGGTATCAATCATATATTTCAGATCGAGGAATAACGGTTTGGGACGCAACTCCGCCCGGAACGATCAAAGGGGTGACCGAGGGCAAAATTCTCGGGGACTAATAAGTAAAACTGGCTTCGACAAATATAAAGATCCCATAGAAGTGCCTCGATTATCGGAGTAAAATTTCAGTGTCGATGCATCGGGGATTGTATCGGCTATCGGAAGGATCAAAGACACCAGGTGGCCCAGGCCTATACGGACCGATCCCTCTCAAAGGAATCCAAACTTAATGTGTAAGTATCATGGCACCCATGACCATAGGACCGAAGACTGCAGACAGTTGAGAGATGACGTAGCTCGATTTTTCAACGAGGGCCACCTTCGAGAGTTCCTTAGTGGTCGAGCCAAAAATCACTTTAGGGAAAGAGACGTCAATAGAAAGAACAAGCAAGAAGAACCGCAACATGTTATCCACATGATCGTCGGAGGGTTCGACATCCCACTAGGGCTTATATTCAAACGCACCAAGGTGTCGATCACCAGAGAAAAACGGACTCGAGACTATGTGCCCGAAGGCACTTTATCGTTCAATGACGAAGAAGCAGAAGGCATCTTTTAGCTGCACAATGACGCCCTGGTAATTTCTATTTTGTTAAATAAAATTCAAGGTAAACGTGTTCTAGTGGATCCAGGTAGCTCAGCAAACATAATCATATTAGGGGTCGTAGAGCAGCTCGGCCTGCTAGACCAAATTGTACCTGCATCTCGTGTCCTAAACAGATTCAACATGGCTAGTGAAACAACAAAAGGGGAGATATTTTACCAGTAAACGTGGCGGGGACTATCCAAGACACAAAATTCCATGTCATCGAAGGCGACATGAGTTACAATGCACTGCTCGGAAGATCCTGGATCCACAACATGAGAGCAGTACCGTCGACCCTTCACCAAATGATGAAGTTCCCGACGGCGGATGGTGTGAAAACAGTTTATGAGGAACAACATGCTGCAAAGGAAATGTTTGCAGTCGACGAGGTGACGCTGATATCAACACCTTCGGCCTCAAAAAGATCGAGCACCAAAGATAAGAAGATGACCAAATAGCAATCACCGCCCCCAGCCTCGATCGAATCGGAGAAACAGGTAATCGAGGAAGAAGAAGAGGATTTTCTCACTCCTCGAACTTTTGTGGTTCCCAAATAATGAGACGCAACCAAGTCAACGGTCGAAGAGTTGGAACATGTGATATTGATCGAGTATCTACTCGAACGAAAGGTATACCTGGGAACGGGGTTGACCCCCGAACTCAGGAAATAACTCATTCAATTTCTTATTGATAACATGGATTAGTTTGCGTGGTCCCCTTTAGACATGACAAGAATCCCATTGGAGATAACAACTCATTGGCTGAGCTTGGATCCCAAGTTCAAACCAATAAAGCAAACGAGAAGGCCCCAGTCCGAGGTAAAGCACGCCTTCATCAAGGATGAGATAGCCAAACTTCTCAATATAGGGTCCACTCGGGAGGTAAAATACCCCGAATGGTTAGACAATGTAGTCGTAGTCCCCAAAAAGGAGAAAAAACTTAGAATGTGTGTAGACTATAAGGACTTGAATAAAGCATGTCCAAAAGACTCTTTTACCTTGCCTAACATCGATCATTAGTCCACGAGATTCTTACCTTTCTCGATGCCTATTCTGGGTACAATCAGATCCAGATGGACCCAGAGGATCAAGAAAAGACTTCTTTTATCACTAAGTCTGGGACCTATTGTTGTAATGTAATGCCTTTCGGGCTAAAAAATGCAGGAGCTACATATCAACGCCTAGTTAACAAGATGTTCGAAGAACAGATAGGTAAATCAATGAAAGTTTACATTAACGATATGTTAGTTAAGTCCCTACGCGCAGAGGACCATTTGACTCATTTGCAGGAGACATTCGAAATCTTGAAGAAGTACAACATGAAGCTTAACCCCGAAAAGTAGGCTTTCGGGGTCGGCTCGGAAAAATTCCTCAGCTTCATGGTGTCAAATCGGGGAATCGAGCTCAACCCCGATAAGATTAAAGCCATCGAGGACATCACCATCGTGGACAATGTGAAAGCCGTTCAGAGGCTAACCGGGCGGATAGCTGCCCTGGGCTGATTCATTTCGAGATCATCGGACCGAAGCCATAGGTTCTTTTCCTTACTCAAAAAGAAAAATGATTTTACATGGACCCCGTTCAACAAGCATTGGAGGAGTTGAAACGATACCTATCGAGCCCACCTTTGCTCCACACTCCAAAGGCATATGAGAAGCTGTACCTATACTTGGCAGTGTCCGAGATAGCAGTAAGTGGTGTGTTAGTTCGAGAAGAACAAGGTATGCAGTTTCCTGTTTATTACGCGATTCTGACCTTAGGAGATGCTGAAACTAGGTATCCATACTTAGAGAAATTGGCACTTGTATTAATAAGCGCATCTAGAAAATTAAAGCCATATTTTCAATGCCATCCCATATGTGTGATCACCACTTATCCACTCTGAAATGTTTTGCACAAGCCCGAATTATCGGGCCGATTGGCCAAATGGACTGTCGAACTTGGCGGGTATGATATCGAATATCAACCCGAACAACCATTAAGTCTCAAATTTTAGCAGACTTCGTGGCCGATTTTATGCCAACTCTCGTACCCAAAGATGAAAAGGAACTTTTACTTAAATCGGGTACTTCATCGGGGGTATGGACCCTCTTCATGGACGGTGCCTCGAATTTGAAAGGGCCCGGGCTCAGTATTGTTTTGAAACCTTTTACGGGAAAAGTTATTAGACAATCCATTAAAACTTTCAAATTGACTAACAACGAGGCCGAGTATGAGGCCATGATTGCAGGTCTCGAGCTAGCTAAAATCTTGGGGGCGGAAATAATCGAAGCTAAGTGCGACTCCCTACTGGTGGTAAACCAGGTAAACGGAACCTTCGAAGTTCGAGAGGATAGGATGCAAAGGTACTTAGACAAATTGCAGGTAACCTTGCACCGTTTTAAAAAATGGACTCTATAACACGTCCCTCGAGGAGCAAAACACCGAGGCCGACACACTTGCCAATTTGGGATCATCGGTCGAAGAAGATGAGATCCGCTTGGGGATTGTCGTCCAACTCTCGAGGTCTGTGATTGAGGAAGGACATGCCGAAATAAACTCTACGAGTATGACTTAGTATTGGAGAAACAAATATATCGAATATTTGAAGAATGGAAAACTCCCGTTGGATCCAAAAGAATCGAGGTCCTTACGGACCAAATCTGCTCGATTCACATTAGACAAAGATGTAACATTGTACCGAAGGACGTTCGATGGTCCATTGGCGGTATGCTTGGGACTAGGAGATACTGACTATGTTCTATGAGAAATCCAGGAAGGCACTTGTGGGAACCACTCTGGCGTCGAGTCACTAGTTCGAAAGGTCATCAGAGCAGGATATTATTGGGATATCATGGAAAAAGACTCTAAGGAGTTCGTTCGAAGGTGCGAAAAATGTCAAAGGTTTGCACCTATGATCCACCAGCCCGGCGAACAACTCCAATCGGTCCTATCCCCATGGCCATTCATGAAGTGGGGAATGGACATGTCATGACCCCAAATCCTAAGCCGGCCGTGATGGCGCCTATCATGGAACTAAGCTAGCCAACCATTACAGGTTATCATAATATTTCATAATTTCCCAAAATTAGCAAATTTTAAAATAGCAAGATGAGATGAACAATTTATACACTTCCCCAAAACCTGGAGTCAACTGTCATGAGCATCTAGAACTGTAAATACAATGTACAATAAAGTGACTTGCTACTCAAATCCTGGAGTACAAAAGACAAAAACTATAAACTGAGGAAAGGAAATGAGGTGAGCTGGGGACGCTGAGCAGCTACCTCGATCCTCGAACAAACTCCAAGCGCGTCCGAAAATCAACTAGTGAGATGGTCCGGTACCTGGATCTGCACACAGAGGTGCAGGGAGTAACGTGAGTACGCCAACTCAGTAAGTAATCAAAGTAACTAAAAACTTGAGTGTAGTGACGAGCATTTATAAATCATGTAAATTCATATAATGAATAACAGTGGAAATGAATAAATCAAGTCAGGAATCTACATTCCGAATATTTCATAAAACTCCAATTTCCATTTAAAAATCTCGCATAAAATCATTTGTCCAACATTATCATTAGAGGCTCAGTGTAAAGAAGAGTGAAAACGGTAGTTTCATAGAATATAAGCCCCTCGAGCATAGTATCACTCACAATAAATCCTCTCGGGCAAGCCTTTCAGTCACTCGTGACTCCACTATCAGTATCTCATGCTCACACTAAATACTCGTACTCAGCAAGTACCATGAATACATACAACTGCTGCGGCGGGCAGCCCGATTCAATACATACATACATACATACATACATACATACATACATACATATATATATATATATATATATGTATGTATGTATGTATGTATGTATGTATGTATGTATGTATTGAATCGGGCTGCCCGCCGCAGCAGTTGTATGTATTCATGGTACTTGCTGAGTACGAGTATTTAGTGTGAGCATGAGATACTGATAGTGGAGTCACGAGTGACTGAAAGGCTTGCCCGAGAGGATTTATTGTGAGTGATACTATGCTCGAGGGGCTTATATTCTATGAAACTACCGTTTTCACTCTTCTTTACACTGAGCCTCTAATGATAATGTTGGACAAATGATTTTATGCGAGATTTTTAAATGGAAATTGGAGTTTTATGAAATATTCGGAATGTAGATTCCTGACTTGATTTATTCATTTCCACTGTTATTCATTATATGAATTTACATGATTTATAAATGCTCGTCACTACACTCAAGTTTTTAGTTACTTTGATTACTTACTGAGTTGGCGTACTCACGTTACTCCCTGCACCTCTGTGTGCAGATCCAGGTACCGGACCATCTCACTAGTTGATTT
>ML414276.1:137542-186630 GCA_005239525.1 Nicotiana knightiana | reverse complement strand
ATATATATATATATATATATATATATATATATATATATATATATATTTAAGCTGCTATACAAAAGTCCGCATTTAAAGCTTAATTGTTAACTACTGAATTGTAAAGGAATTGGTTCATAATTCTCTAACGTTGGCTTGCCTAGCAAGTGTAATGTTAGGCGCCATCACGGTCCAGACGGTGGGAAATTCTGGTCGTGACACGAGGTACCGCCTCGTAGTCTCAAAAGTAAATGTGCAGGGGTATCTCCCTAGGTACCGCCTCGTATTCCCAAAAGTAAATATGCAGGGGGATCTCTCGAGGTACCGCCTCGTAATCCCAAAAGTAAACACACAGCTCAAATTGGTGGAGAAAGCAACTAACAACAAGAATTCTACAACTGAGGTTGATACAAATCAAGCAAAGGCATGAATTCAACTAAACATGTAACACAGAATTCAAATAAGCAATTAAGACAAGTAGACATGCGAAAACTAGGCTAAACAGGATAAATACACATGCTAGTATAACTCAATTAAGGTGTAACATGCTATTACTTAGTGAAAAACCAGATTACAACAATTAGCCTGTGTACACACTCGTCACCTCACGATACACGGCTCTTACATAGCACAAAAGTATCATAATAGTACCAAATCCTAAGGGGATTTTCCCCCACACATAGTTAGGCAAGCCACTTACCTCGAATAAAGCTTAATCAGTCAGTAAGAATGCCCCTTCCTTGATTATCCGACTCTGATTGGCCAAATCTAGCCAAAAATAATTACATGCCATAAATACAACAATAATAGACTAATCTAATTAATGAAATCAAGACTTTAACAAGAATTTCGAAAATCCCCCTAAAAAGTCAACTCGGGCCTACGTCTTAAAATCGGGTAAAAGTCACAAAATATGAACACCCATTCATTCACGAGTTCACTCGTACAAAAATTATCCAAATCCGATATCAAAATCCGAATCAATACTAAAAACTTAGTTGAAGAACTTTCAACCTTTTTCCCCAAATTTCCCAACCAAATTCCTTAATTAAATAATGAAATCAATTATAGATTTGTGGAATAATACATAAACGAGTTAAGAATCGTTATACAAAAGATTTCTCTGAAAAACCCTTGAATTATCCGCCAATTCGAGCTCTCAAAGTCCCAGAATTAAAATGGAATAAAACTCTCGAAATCCCTCTTTTCTGCACACCAATTTCGCTTCTGCCCTTCCAGTCGCACCTGCGGAAATTCCATCGCAGGTGCAGACTTGACTTATGTACCCTTGGGTCCGCTTCTGCTAGAGGAGGACCGCACATGCGGATTGGCTCCAGTGACAATAGCATCGCACCTGCAACCCCATTGCTCATGCGCGTCTTTCCACCGCAGAAGCGAGGCAACTTCTGCGTAAATCATTCTGCATATGTGAATCCTGCCTGGGCTTCCCAAATCCGATTATGTGACCTTCCACTCCCGCATGCGTGTCCGCACCTGCGGCCAACCCCACCGCAGGTGCGATGACACCAGAAGTTGAAAAAACTCCAGCCGTTTAAACAAGTCCAATTTGATCTGTTAAGCATCTGAAACTCACCTGAGGCCCCTAGGAGCTCAACCAAACATATCAACAAGTCCTAAAATACTATACGAACTTAGTTGAGCCCTCAAATCGCATCAAACAGCGCTGAAAACACGAATCACCCTCCAATTCAAACTTAATGAACTTTGAAACTTCAAACCTCTACAACAGATGCCGAAACATATCAAATCACGTCCGATTGACCCCAATTTTGCACACAAGTTATAATTGACATTACAGACCTACTCCAAATTCCCAGAATCGGAACCTGACCGCGATATCAAAAAGTCCACTTCCTTACAAACTTCCCAAAAATTAAACTTTCTCCATTTCAAGCCTAATTCATCTACAGACCTCCAATTCACAATCAGGACATGCTCCTAAGTCAAAAATACCCAACTAAGCTAACATAACCAATGAAACTCCCTTCCGGAGTCGTTTTCACACAGTTCTAACTACGGTCAAAATCTTAGTACTTAAGCTTCTATATTAGGGACTAAGTATCCTAAATCACTCCAAAGCCACAAACAAGACCCCTCGGCAAGTCACATAAGCAAAGAAAGATAAGGGTAAAGAAGTAAATAGGGGATTGGGGTAAATACTCTCAAAATGACCGGTCGAGTCGTTACATCCCCCCTCTTAAAACAACCATTCGTCCTCGAACGAGTATAGAGACATATCGGAAGTGTTCAAAAGATGAGGGTAACGACTATGCATATCATGCTCGATCTCTCAAGTCGCCTCCTCGAACGGCTGACCCCTTCACTAAACCTTCCCGAAAGCAATGTTCTTTGACCTCAGCTTTTGGACTTGCCTGTCCCAAATAGCCACCATCTCCTCAACATAAGATAAATCTTTGTCCAACTGGATTAAGCTGAAATCAAACACATGAGACGGATCGTCGTGATACTTCTGGAGCATAGAAACATGGAATATTGGTTAGCTCTTGCTAGACCGGGAGTCAAGGCGAGCTCATAAGCAACCTCCCTAACACGTCGCAACACCTCGAATGGGCGAACAAACCTTGGGCTCAGCTTGCCCTTCTTTCCGAACCTCATAACACCCTTCATGGGTGACACCCGGAGCACGACCCGCTCTCCCACTATGAATGCAAGATCACGAACCTTCAGATCTGCATAACTCTTCTGTCTAGACTGGGTTGTGCGAAGTGGATCCCGAATCTACCTTAAATAGAGCATCCTGAACCAAGTCTGTACCGAATAACTTAGCCTCGCACGTCTCAAACCAACCCACTGGAGACTGAAACCGCCTACCATACAATGCCTCATACGGTGCCATGCGAATGCTCGACTGATATCTATTGTTGTAGGTAAACTCTGCAAGTGGCAAGAACTGATCCCAAGAACCTCCACACTCAATCACACATGCACCGAGCATATCCTCTGAATAGTTCGCTCATATTGTCCGTTCATATAAGGGTGAAATGTTGTGCTCAACTTCACTCGAGTACCCAACTCATGCTATACGGTCCTCCAGAACCGTGATGTAAAGTGCGTACCGGGGTCATAGATGATAGATACCGGTACGCCATGAAGTCTGATAATCTCCTGGATATAAACTCAAGCCAGCTTCTCGGAAGAATAAGTACTCATCACAGAAATGAAATGAGCTGACTTGGTCAGCCTATCCACAATCACCAAAACTGCATCAAACTTCCTCTAAGTTCGTGGATGCCCAACAACGAAATCCATAGTGATCTACTCTAGGATCTCTAACTTCTAAAGAAATCCACCTGGTCGTTGATGCTCATACTTTACCTGCGGGAAATTTAGACATCGAGCCACATATTCCACTATGTCCTACTTCATTCTCCTCCACCAGTAATGCTGCCTCAAGTCCTGATACATCTTCGTGGCACCCGGATGAATGGAGTACCGTGAACTGTGAGCCTCATGGAGAATCAACTCACCCAACCCATCTACATTGGGCACACATAGCATGTCCTGCATCACCAATGCACCATCATCTCCAATAGTGACCTCCTTAGCATCACCGTGCTGAACCGTGTCCTTAAAGACAAGAACATGGGGGGCATCATATTGATGCTCCCTGATGCGAGCATAAAGAGAATACCAAGAGACCACACAAGCCAACACTCGCCTCGTCTCAGAAATATCCAATCTAACAAACTTGTTGGCTAAGGCATGAACATCCAACGCCAATGGCCTCTCTACTAATGGTAGAAAAGCTAAGCTCCCCAAACTCTACGCCCGACGAATCAAGGCATCGGCCACCACATTGGCCTTCCCGGGATGGTACAAAATGGTGATATCATAATCTTTAAGAAGTTCCAACCACCTTCACTGATCGATGTAGATCTCACAAGAGACACCGTGCAATTAGTGCCGCCAAATCTTCAAGGCATGAACAATAGCTGCTAACTCAAGGTCGTGGACATGATAGTTCTTTTCATGCACCTTCAGTTGTCTGCACGTGTAGGCAATCACCCTACCATCTTACATCAACACCGCGCCGAGACCAATATGAGATGCATTACAATATACAGTATAAGACCCCGAACCTGTAAGCAATACCAATATTGGGGTCGTAGTCAAAGTTTACTTGAGCTTCTGAAAGCTCTCTTCACAGTCCTCTATCCACCTGAACAAAGCACCCTTCTAGGTCAGCCTGGTCATAGGTGCTGCAATAGATGAGAAACCTTCTACAAATCGACAGTAATACCCTGCCATCCCAAGAAAACTCCGAATCTCCGTAGCTGAAGACGGTCTAGGCCAACTCTGAACTGCTTCAACCTTCTTCGGATCCACCTTGATCCCATCACACGACACCACATGATCCATGAATGCAACTGAGTCTAGCCAAAACTCATACTTTGAAAATTTCGCATACACTGTCTTTTCTTTCAAGGTCTGAAGTAAAGTCCTCTGGTGCTGCTCATGATCCTCCCTAGTCCGAGAGTATACCAGAATGTCATCAATAAACACAATGATGAATGAGTAAACATAGGGACGGAACACACTGTGCATCAAGTGCATAAATGTCGTTGGGACGTTGGTCAGCCCAAATGACATCACAAGGAACTCATAGTGACCATACCGAGTCTTGAAGCAGTCTTCGGGATATCTAGCTCCCGAATCTTCAACTTATGATAGCCTGAACGTAAGTTAATCTTGGAAAACACCCTGGCACCCTAGAACCCTATAACTGATCAAATAGATCATCCATACGAGGCAATATATACATGTTCTTCACTGTAACTTTGTCCAACTGGCGATAATCAATGCACATATGCATAAAACCATCCTTTTTCTTCACAAACAAGACTAGAGCACCCCTAGGTGACACACTGGGCCGAATGAAGCCCTTATCAAGTAACTCATGTAACTGGTCATTCAATTCCTTCAACTCAGGAGGAGCCATACCATATGGAGGAAAGAGAGGGGAAAAGTTTCCGACAACAAATCAATGCTGAAGTCAATATCTCTGTCGGGCGGCATGCTCGGAAGATCAACTGGAAATACATCTGAAAAAGCCCTCACTACTGGGACTGACTCAACTGTAGGGGTATCAATACTGACATCTCTCACATAAGCTAGATACGCATCACAACCTTTCTCAACCATTCGTTGAACTTTAAGAAATGATATAACTCTGCTAGGATTATACTCTAAGGTACCTCTCCACTCGAATTGCGGTAATCCAGGCAGATCTAGCGTCACGGTATTGGCGTGACAATCAAGAATAGCATAATGGGGTGAAAACTAGTCCATGCCAAAAATAATATCAATGTCTACCACACTGAGCAATAATAAGTCGGCTCTGGTCTCAAACCCACTAAAAACAACCAAACACGACCGATACACACGGTCCACAACAATAGAATCTCTCACAGGTGTAGGCACATAAACAAGACAACTCAAAGAATCACGGGTTACGCCCAAATACATAGCAAAATAAGAGGACACATAGAATAAGTGGAGACTGAATCAAATAAAATCGACGCATCTCTATGAAAGATCGAAACAATACTTGTAATGACAGAGTCAGAAGCAACTGTATCTGTACGAGCATGGATGGCATAATATTTGGTCTGGCCTCCCCCTCTAGGGTGACCTCGACCTCCCCGACCTCCACCTCGATCTGTCTTAGCAGGTAGAGTAGCAGCTGGTGTTGTAATCATAGCCTGAGGACTCGGTGGAGCACGCGGTGGCTGAGAATTCTGTGGAGGTGCACCCCTCCTAAGTATGGGGAAATCCCTCACCATATGGCGAGTGTCGCCATACTCAAAATAAGCTCTCGGAGGGCGTGGCTGCTATGACTGGCTCGGGCTAGTTCTGTTGGACTGACCGCTAAAAACACTCCGTGCAGGAGGTACACTAGATACTGGCGATGCATAATAAGGCTCTTGGGGCCTAGAAGGGGACGGAATATCATTGGCACCTGGAAGTGCTGAATGAGTGAGGCGACTCACATAACCCCTACCATGACGAACTATAGTTGGGGAACGAGTACCACTATAAGTTCCAGACTCTCGAGACATCTTAGCCTCTCTCTCCTCTCCTCTCTCTCTCCATCCAGCATACTCTCCAATATCCTAGCAATACTTACAACCTACTGGTAAGAATTATCCATCTCCAACTCCCGGTCCATGCTAATCCTGATACTGGGGTGGAGTCCTCGGTAAACTGACGAACCCTCTCTCGAATTGTGGAAACCAAGGCTGGTGCATGTCGGGCCAAATCATTGAAGCGAACTGCATACTCTAACATAGTCATAGAAACCTAGCGAAACTGCTCAAACTCCACGCGCCATGCATTTTTGAGACTTTAGGGAACATACTCCATCAAGAACATGTCCGAGAACTGACTCCATGTAAGTGAAGCTGCCTCAGCTAGACTACCCAACTAAAAAGCATGCCACCACTGATAGGATGCTCCACCAGGCTGGAATGTAGTAAAAGAAATCCCACTTGACTCTGCTACACCCAAAGTACGGAGAATACGGTGACACTCCTCCAGAAAACCCACTGACGCCAATCCGATGAAGGTAGGAGGGTGGTACTTCTTGTACCTCTCAAGTCTGAGTTGCTCCGCCTCAGAAACTATTGCCCTGGGCTCTGGCTGAACTGGAGCTATCGGATGCATCGGTATAATCTCTAGAACCTGGCCGACCTGAACCCACTGCTCTGGGGTACGAGCGTCGGGAGTCTATGATCCTCGCCCAATCTGAGATGTGGCAGGAGCAAGTGGAAGCAATCCAGCCTGAGCTAAGGTGCTGAACATGCTCAGAAACTAGGCTAGAGTCTCCTGGAAGGCTGGTGAGCACAAGTACCTCAGGTGCATGCCCTCCAGCTGGAGCTACTGGGGGGCCCTCTGTAGCACCTCGTGCGGGTGCTCTGGCTGCACCACGTGGACATCCTTGGCCTTAACCCCTTCCCCGGCCTCTCGCGGCTCTAGCCGGGTGTGGGTGCCTAGTCATCAGATCTGCATGTACGTGTCCTCACCATCTGTGATAGAATTGAAGACAGAAGTTTAGAATTTCGAAGTCAACAATTTCGCACGACAAGGAATCAAAGAAGTGTAATTTATTCCTAACAGTTCCATAGCCTCCCGAAGATAAGTACAGACATCTTCGTACTGATCCGCAAGACTCTAATAAATCGGCTTGTGACTCACGACACCTATGAACTTCTCTCCGTGAGATATTGTGACGGTACCTAGTCTCTACGACTAGGTAAGACTAACAATTTGCGAAAAATAGAAAATCAAAGTAAAATTTAAAACTAAACTACAACAGAATAATAAAATAACTGATAAGATGCCGCTCGGCATGTACAAAACCCAACACTCGAGTGTACACAGTATTTTCCCAAAACCCAGTAGTCATAGGTCACAAGCTACAGAAAAAAAAACTAGTATCTATATAAACCAAAATGTAAGTAAGTACGGAAAGGAAGAGACAGAATGGGACTCTAAGGTCGCGGACGCGGCAGATGTGCCTTGAAGTCTCCGTACAACAGTAAGCACTCTCAACTAATAGCGGGGCTGATTAGAAGCACCTGGATCTGCACACAAAACTATGTGCAGAAGAATAGCATGAGTACACCACAACGGTACCTAGTAAGTGACAAGCCTAACCTTGGTAGAGTAGTGACGAGGTCAGTTTTGGGCCCTACTGTGATATAATAATAAGATAGATGATTTAATAAAATGAAGGGAAAATGGAGAATTTAGTAGAAAGAATTCACAAAGAAATAACAACAGAACACAATGAGATAACAATAGGGGCGCTCCTGAGATACCGTCTCGTAGTCCCAAAAGAAAATACTCAACAGGGAATCTCTCGAGATACCGTCTCGTAGTCCCAAAAGTAAATATGCAAGGAGATCTCCAGAGGTACTGCCTTGTAGTCTCAAAATGTGCAGGAGGATCTCCCGAGGTACCGCCTCGTAGCCCCAAAAGTAAATATGTGAGGAGATCTCCTGAGGTATCGCCCCGTAGTATCAAAAGTAAGTGTGCAGGGGGATCTCCCGAGGTACTGCCTCGTAGTCCCAAAAGTAAATATCCAGGGGGATCTCCAGAGGTACTGTCTCGTAGTCCCAAAAGTAAACACACAGCGCAAATCGGTGGAGAAAGCAACTAACAACAAGAATTCTACAGCTGAAGTTTATACAAATCGAGTAAAGGCAGGAATTCAACTAAACATGTTACACATAATTCAAATAAGCAGTTAAGACATGTAGACATGCGAAAACTAGGCTAAACAGGATAACTCATGTAACATGCTATTACTCGGTGAAAAAACCAGATTTTACAATAATTAGCCCGTGTACGCACTCGTCACCTCGCGCACAGGAATCTCATATATCACAGAAGTATCACAACAGTACCAAATCTTAAGGGGATTTCCCCCACACAAGGTTAGGCAAGCCACTTACCTTGAACAAAGCTTAATCAGTCAGTAAGAATGCCCTTTCCTCAATTATCCGACTTTGATTGGCCAAATCTAGCCAAAAATAATTACATGCCATAAATACAACAATAATAGACTAATCTAATTAATGAAATCAAGGCTTAAACAAGAATTTCGAAAATCGCCCTAAAAAGTCTACTCGGGCCCACGTCTTAAAATCGGGTAAAAGTCACAAAATATGAAAACCCATTCACTCATGAGTTCACTCATACAAAAATTATTCAATTCCGATATCAAAATCCAAATCAAAATTCAAAAACTTAGTTGAAGAACTTCCAACCTTTGTCCCCAAATTTCTCAATCAAATTCCTTAATTAAATGATGAAATCAACTATAGATTAGTGGAATATAATCATAAACGAGTTAAGAATCGTTACCCAAAAGGTTTCTTTGAAAAACCCTTGAATTATCGCCTCAATCCAAGCTCTCAAAGTCCCAAAATTAAAAATGGGATAAAACCCTCAAAGTCCCTCTTTTCTGCCCAACGATTTTGCTTCTGCGGGCTTCCAATTGGACATGCGACGCTGCACCTGCGACAATTCCATCACAATTGCGGACTTGACTTAAGTCCCCTGGGTCCTCTTCTGCGAGAGCAGGACCGCACATGCGGATGCGTTCCTGCGACCAAAGCGTCGCACTTGCGACCCCATAGCTCATGCTCATCTTCCCACCATCCTTCCACACCTGTGAATTCTACCTGGGCTGCCCAAATCCGCTTCTACGATCTTCCACTCGCACATGCGTGTCCGCACCTGCAGCCAACCCTACCCCAGGTGCGAAGACACCATAAATTGAAAAAACTTCAGCAGTTCACACAAAGTTCAATTTCGATCCGCTAAGCATTCGAAACTCGCCCGAAGCCTCCGGGACCTCAACCAAATATACGAACAAGTCCTAAAACACCATATGAACTTAGTCGAGCCTTCAAATTGGATCAAACAACGCTGAAAACACGAATCACCCTCCAATTCAAACTAAATGAACTTTGAAACTTCAAACTTCTGCCAAAATATATCAAATCACGTCCGCTTGACCCCAAATTTCGCGACATTACGGACCTACTCCAGCTTCCGGAATCGGAATCTGACCTCGATATGAAAAAGTCCACTTTCGGTCAAACTTCTTAAAAATTCAACTTTCGTCATTTCAAGCTTAATTCAACTACAGACCTCAAATTCACAATACAGACACACTCCTAAGTCCAAAATCTCCCTACTGAGCTAACGGAAACGACGAAACTCTATTCCGGAGTCGTCTTCACACAGTTCCAACTACGGTCAAAATCCTATAACTCAAGCTTCCGTTTTAGGGACTTAGTGTCCCAAATCACTTCGAAACCACAAACAAGACCCCCCGGCAAGTCACATAAGCAGAAAAAAGATACGGGGAAAGTAGTAAATAGGGGATCAGGGCTAATACTCTCAAAACGACCGGCCGGGTCGTTACAGGTTTTCGTGGGTATAGTGGCAAGTGGGTGAATTACTTTAGAAAAATGAAAAAAATAAAGAAACTGAAAAAGTAAAATAAAACTGAATTAACTTTCTAGTGGATAAATTCTATTAGATCTGGACCGTTTAAACAATGCATCAGATCTGCAGTCTTTTATTGTTCAGACGCCATTTTGTTTGTAAAACACGCGCGGGCTACATAGACAAAGAAGTTTGTCCTAACTATACTTTAAAAGGGGTGAGTATGTAAGATAATTTTTGTACTAAAAAGTGTGTAACAGAAGTTTGATCCATAATTCAGGTGTAACTTCTGTATTTTGCCTTTGGAATACACTAATACATGTATTATAGTTCCTACTTAACAAGTTCAGGAACCAAATGACCCCTATGAATTGTTACCTATTGTATTGTATCGTATTGTTACTTTAAATAGAATTTTATTTTTATTGTTACTTAAATTTTATTGTATTATATCGTTAAATATGTTGTTACATAACGACAAAAATTACCTCTTTAGCATTCTGGTTTAACACCGCGCACTTGAATCAGTTAGCAAATTAGTAAGTCCATCAATTTGTAGTGTAATAGTCTCACCAACCCGTAGACTAGTCCAGTAGTGGGTGAGTAGAGTCTGTGAGTTGGTGGGCACCGGGCATCTGGGGCATGATGACTTGACGTCATCCTCACCTTCCTCCGACTTATCACCGGCAGTCTGTTCAGGGTTTCAAACTTAACGATGGCAACTAAACATGAGGGTTGCACTCGTTGCGGGAATGTTTGGAACAGAGAACTTACAATAATACGCCGTATTCTCCGAAGATTGAGGAACAAGATATCTATTAAGAGAAAGATTAATTCTAGAGAAAATCTTAATAGTTACATCCAATCACAAACTACACGAAAGTTGTCCCTTTTTTTTATGGAGATTTACTCTTTATGGAACGACCGATTTAGTGTGATCGCGTCGTTATCTTATTTCTTTCTCTCATCTTGCCCTTCCTTATTATTGAATAATAATATTTTATTCTTTACCCTATCTTTTTATATAACAATTGTATCTCGTACCTTTTTTTTTAAAAATAATATTGCAAGTTCATTCTTTTTCATATTGTTGGTGCGTGACATCATAAAATAACAACAAACAATACAATCTATTAAACTATTGTGTACATCAAAACGATATAGCATAATGCAATATTATACTATACATTATGAAACGATAAATGACAAAAATCCAAACAAGATGTTAGATAACAAAGAAAAGTGAGGCTTGCCAGAAACTCACAAAGTTCTTGCAATGTAGTGTATCACATACACACCCATTCAAGGGATTATAATGTTAAAGTAATTCTCCATGCCTATTCAGAGTATCAATTAGACACAATCAATCATTAAGAGAGTTATCGAGAACACAATGTTGGCACCTATACCAGTATGGTTTGGAGAGAGAGATAACTGTCAGAGTAGCACAACTGAAGCAGCGCAAAACAACAGGAAACAGGAAGGGTAATGGTATTAACATAGTAAAACCAATTTTATCAAAGAATGGAAGATACTGGTAAATGAATGCATTAAAATTAAACTGAGTTGCCGGAAACGAGGGAGAAACAAAAATTAGGACAAAAGTAAGGCAAGGAAGGTAAATGCATAGCACAACCATCCATAAAGCCGGTGCATGAATGAACTAGTTTTATCCTCTCAAATGGAACAGACCCTTTCTCTCTGCCGCAATATTATTACTCAGAACATTCAGCGCTCTCCTCCGCCTCACCACCTGAATTCAAAATTAACGAGTTAGGAAAAAGAAGAGATCTTAAAAGGAAATTTTCAGATTCCGAAATTCGAAAAAGAGAAACTAACCATCATTATCTTCTTGGTCGTCTTCTTCCTCATCCTCCCATTCATTTTCATGGCCATACCGCGCATTCAAGAAATCCACAGCCGATCTAGTTAAAACAAGCTTCTCAGAATCCAATATGTCAAACAGATTCAACGTTCTTGGAGTCAACATTTTCAAAGTCCCAATGTTTCTGCTGGACAGAATCACATTGTCTGAAACCTCCATCATCAAAAACAAAGATTTCTCTTTAGGGTCCAAACCCCACCTCCTCATCAAATCAATAAATTCCTTAGTCTTTGGCTTTTCAAACTTATCATTAAACTCTTCTACAACGATAGTATTCTCCGAAGCACTTGAAAGCGCCGTAGAAATGGCCAGTCTCTTTTCCTTTTTGTTGATTTTAACTGACCAGTCCTTGGGCTTCGGCCCAAACACAACCCCACCACCCGGCCGCAAAGGAGTTCGATTTGAACCGCGGCGAGCTCGGCCCGTTTTCTTTTGAGGGTAAGGTTTGATGCCACCGCCCCGGACTTCTGAGCGTGTGAGAGTGGAGGCAGTGCCGCGGCGTTGGTTGCGGAGGTCGGTGGTGAGCCCACGATGGACGACGGCGCGTGCGGTATCTAGAGGGGCAGATTTTAGATTGAGATTGGTGGAGCCCACCTCGGCACCATCGAAGGACAGAATTGGAATAGTGGCGACCTCTGAGCGGATGGTGGCAGCGGCAGCGACGGAGAGTTGTTTGGGGGATCTGAATAGGAAGTGCTTTGAGGATTGGATGTTGGGGTTAGTGAGGAAAATGGAGGAAGAAAAGAAAGAGAAGGAAGCAGCCATTGTTTGAGTGAAAGGAGCAAAACCTTTGGAGGTGATGAAATGTGTTATCTACAAATTTTGCTGGTTTATCCGTTTCCACTCTTTTCTTTCTTGAATTGGGGTCATTCGGGTTATGGATCCCCTTCGTCTAAACCAGATTGAGAAATTTTCTTTTCTTTATATTTCGATGTAAATATGAAAAAAGGAAAAATCAACTGTCCGTTGTAATTTATATTTATCTGCATTATCTATTTATATTTTTATCTATCTATCTATTTATATTTGTATCCTTCGTAACTTTAAATTGGATAAAATTATTTAAAAAATGGAAAAACAAAACAATTTTTCTGTAAGCTAAAATGAAAAAGGAAAGAATAACTAGGAAACTCCTTCTTTAATTAATATCCATAACAAAGAGCGTTTATTTTTTTTTTTAGAAAAAAGGTACTAAATTATCGTAGAATAAAACGGAAGAAACAGAAAAGAATAACTGTAAAACTCCTATAGGTTATATTAGTAACAAAGAGTGCTTCAGTTCATATTGTAGCCTGCTGCGAAATTCAAATTTATCGTAGGTTTAAGAGAAAAAAAAAAAAAGCAGGACACTAATTATTCTGAGTAAACAAAATCCATTAATATCCCACTTTTGATTCTCTTTGGTAAATATTTTTATTTGTTGTCTCTCATGTTGCTGATATTATTTTTCAAATTTTTGTTGTTACAGATCTAGTGTCTATGAGCCGAGGATCTCCCGAAAACAGTTACTCTACCTCCTCCGAGGTAGGGGTAAGGTCTGCGTACACTCTATCATCCCCACACCCCACTGATGGAATTTTACTGGATCGTTGTCGTTGTTGTTGTAACCTAATTAAGAAACCCGTATTTCACATTCTTTATCATTTAATATGGTGAAGTTGTTCGAGATTTGGGGTAAACCTTCTAGCCTTTAGGATATTTAAAAAATTTATGATAATATACATACGTATAGGCATACAAATTTTATTAAAATTAAATTCGTAAAATAACTTGGACTATATTTAAATTCAAGATATATTAGTTCAAATAAATTTATTGGGCAAATATAATTGGATTAGTTAATATAAGTCCAACATATATGGATTAAATAATTAAATCTTAATCCAATGGGCTAGCCCAGTTAATTGGGCTAAAGTGATGAGTCCACTTCATTAAGTCCAAGATATCATCGTCCCAGAGGCCCAATTTGGTGCCACGTGTCAAATGACGCGTCACGCCAAGTCAAACGGAAGATCCAACGGAATCACGCCACGTGTCAAAATGACAAGGCATGCCAAGTCACATTAAAAGGGCAATGAAATAGTATCACGTGTGCAACTGACATGTCCTGGCCAATCAAACGCGACCTTGTTGCACTTCAATTTGATTGGTTGGAAAGAGTTTGTTCTTATATTAATAGGGATCTTCATAACCCAGAAAATACACCAAAAGTTATAACAAGAAGCAAGAGGAAGGTCGTGGATCAAAGCTACGGATTTCTCTAAAAGTTACAAGCATTCAAGTGTTCTAAGGATTAAAAGATCAAGACGAAGATTCAAGAACAAGCTGCAATCCCTTAGATTAAAAGTACGTCAAGATCAAGATCAAGCTTCAAGCACTTGGATTAAAATAAAATAAAATTCAAGATTAAGTTCGGAGGTTCTTTTATTTACTGTTGAAAAGTAGAATGAGAGGATCCATAGAGATTGTAACACTCAGATATTTGAAATAAAATACTACGATTGTTGCGATATTTTTTTGTCTTGATTATATTTTCTCGACGCAATTTAGTGTCTACAAATTCTGGCACGTCCAGTGGGACAATCTATACCTTTCATCTCAACTTTTCAATCACCAAAGTTCACGAACATTGAAATGGTTTCAAAGAAAATCAACTCCAGTTCAACATCTACCAAGGTTGCTAACTCCAGGTTCTATCCTGATGTGGAAAACATACTCGATGTTACCTTTGGGAGCTTCGGACCGGTTAAGAGGAGCAAAGCAAGCTCTTTAGGAAAATAAGAACTCCAAGTGCCGTCCGCACCAACCCCTGTTTTCGGATCTTCTTCCTCAAAAGAAGCAAGATATTCCACAAACGCACCCGACGGAGGAAGCGATGTTGCTGAAAAGATCAAAAAAACGCACCCGCATAGTGTGAGCCATTCGAGAATAAATCTGTGTGGCAATCCATGCTACTCCCCATCATCTACAACAATCATGCAAGCCGTGGTAACAAACACTTCATCTGTGGAAGAGCAGTTGGAAAACTTGACAAAAGTAATCGCTAACTTGACCAAGTGCATGCAAAATCAAGATGCTAGAATTGACAAGCTAACAGACAGGGTGGGAATCTTGATGGAAGAAGAATCCACCCATGCACCCAGCAAGCTCCCAGAAGTTCTAGAGATTGATTTTCCCCCAAGACGAGTAACATCCGCTAAGGTTATCCCTGTCTCATCTGAAGGGATGATTCACATCGATCAACTGAAGGAGTTCATTGAAGGAACTATTAAGAATAAGTATGAAGTTGATGCCAAGTCCTCCCTTACATTTGCAAAGTCGTACACTGCAAGGATCAATATGGTGAAGATGCATGCCGGCTATCAACCTCCAAAGATTCAATAGATTAATGGTAAAGGAAATCCAAAGCAATATGTGGCGCACTTCGTTGAAACATGCAATAATGCTGGGACTTATGGAGATTACCTTGTCAAATAGTTTTTTTGCTTGCTAAAAGAATTCTATTGATTGGTATACAAACCTCGACGCGGGATCTATTGATAGTTGGGATCAATTAGAGCAAGAGTTCCTCAATCGCTTTTATAGCACAAGGCACACTGTGAGCCTGGTGGAACTCACAAATGCTCGTGAATAGAAGAGTGAACTAGTTATCGACTTTATGAATCATTGGAGCAATGCGAACCTCAACTGTAAAGATATGCTTAGTTAAGCTTCTGGAAAAGAGATGTTCATCCAAGGCATGCAACATCTTGCAAGTTATCAAGCCTAGCACATTTGAAGAACTTGCAACTCGTGTCCATGACATGGAATTGAGCATGGCCTATGCTGGAAATGAAACGCTGCCCATCTATGAACCTCGCAAAGGGAACGACAAGCAATAAGTCAGAAAATAGAGCAAGTTTGTATCAAGATCTGGAAAAAAAAGAAGCTAGGAATGTCAACACATCACCTATGAAGTTCACGACGAAGGTGAGCAAGAAGCAGAGTATGAAATCCACTTCGTTTCAAGATAAGCCAAGTGGAAAGTTGACTTTAAAAGAAATGCGAGAGAAAGACTACCCATTTCTGGATTCTGATGTGCCAATCATTTTCGAAGAACTTCTCGAGTTAAATCTCATTGAGCTTCCGGAGATGAAACGTCCAAATAAAGTTAAGAAAATTGATGACCCAAATTAATAAAAATATCATTGACTTATGAGCCACCCTCTGGAGAAGTGCTTTGTCTTCAAAGGCAAAGTTATGGACTTGGCTCGCGAAAAAAAAGATCATGCTTGAAAATGAGAAAGCAAGCACAAACCAAGTCTATATAATATTTGACTCATTCAGTGCAAAAAAATTATGTAGTTTTAAAGAAAGTAAATGATGAAGAATTTCTGGAGAACAATAAAGTTGAAGACGATCAACCTGAGGAGGATGGAGGTTGGACGTTGGTGACTCGTCGTAGGCGCCACAAAAGGAACCCACGAAAAGTTCAATGGAACAACCAATACTACGAGGGTGAAGTCGAGAAGAAGATAGTTGCTGATGATGAACCATTCACCGAGGCAGAGTCACACTTCTCCGATGCAAAGTTCTACTTGAAGAACCGCATTGTGAAGGAGCTAAAAGTTGATGATGGCATGAAAATCAAGAATTGCAAGCCCACAACTAAAAGAGCTGAGGTGACTATTGGTAAAACCAAAGCTGTTATTAAGGAGGTACACGCCAATGGGAATAAATCTCATAGAGGGGATATTGCGTCTTATGGCAAGAAAGTAAGTCATGCGCTCCAATATGACCCTAAAAGGAAGAAAGATGAAGGCGAATCATCTAATCTCCAAACTAACATGCTAAAGGAGTTAAATCTTCTGGTAAAGTTGTCCTCGAAGCCGCTTACATGGTTTGTAGCCCAAAATCGTTTTCAGAATGCGACACTCCCTACAAAGCGAACAGATGATGGTTTTGATCCTAACGCTTACAAACTATTTGCAAAAGCTAGATACAATCCCAATGAGCCGTCAAATTTAGAGAAGCTCCTATCAGAAGATGCAACAAGGCAACCACGTGAAGGTTTGGGATACAAGCAACCGTCACCAGTGCACATCTTCATAAGAAGGGCGAGCAGCAATTATATCACTGTAGAAGACGAATCTGCCACTTCTAACAGGCCTTCTGTCTTTGATCGACTTAGAAAATCAACTGTGAGAACTTTCGTATTTGAGAGATTGGGTCTATTAAAGAAGGTGAATAAGTTCCACAGATATTATCAAAATACAAGAACACCCACTACAATTTAGAAGATCTCTAAAGATTCCCAGAGTTTGGTTCCTTCTAGAATGAAGCGACAAACAAAAGTCATGGTTTCGTGTGATGAAGTACTGAAGGTGAAGTCATATACTGTGGTCTACACTAAAGAACGTGATGAAGACGAAGAAAGTATGGGTTTTTTGTATCATGTTACTGCACAAGGCGAGCATGGGGTTTTATCTCTAATGAAGGATGACGAGAAATTAGATGATGTTTCACCGCGTTATCACATATCCTTCAACGATGGGGACCCTCAAGAATATGAAGATGAGAAATATGCTTCCCCGAAACTTGAAGAAGGGGTGAAGGCATTGATTGATGCCTTAAAAGAAGTTAACCTAGGCATTGATGAAGATCCAAGACCCACCTACCTAAGTGCTTTACTAGAAGTTTATGAAGAAAGCACTTATATCTAGTTACTCAAGGAGTTTAGGGATGTATTTTCTTGGAGTTACAAAGAAATTCCTGGCTTGGACCCTAAAGTAGCAGTCCATCACCTTGCGGTCAAGTGGAGCTCGTCCTGTTAAGAAAGCTCAAAGGCGCTTTAGGCCGGACTTGGTTCCCCTGATTGAAACCGAAGTTAACAAACTCATTGAAGTTGGATTTATTTGGTAAGTTAAATACCAAACGTGGGTTTTAAGTATTGTCCCTGTAAGGAAGAAGAATGGCCAGATTCGAGTGTGCGTCGACTTCAGGGATCTCAACAATACGTGTCCCAAAGATGAATTCTCGCTTCCTATTCCAAAGTTGATGATCAATGCTACTACTGGGTATGAGGCAATGTCGTTTATGGATGGTTCATCAGGCTATAACAAAATTCACATGGCACCAAAAGATAAAAAGCTTACTGCTTTCTGTACCCCCAAGGGTATTTATTGCTATAGGGTAATGCCTTTTGGCTTGAAGAATGCTGGTGCTACTTATCAAAGGGCTATGCAGAATATCTTTGACGATATTCTCCACAAAAATGTCGAATGCTATGTGGATGACTTGGTGGTAAAATCGAGAAAGATGGGCGACCACTTGAAAGACTTGAGAATGGTGTTTGAGTTGCTCCGGAGGTACCAACTTAGGATGAATCCATTGAAATGCTCCTTTGGAGTTACTTCCAGAAAGTTCCTTAGTTTCATTGTCCGACATCGAGGGATTGAAATTGATCAAGCCATAGTAGATGCAATCTTGAAATACCTGAGCATCAAGATATTCACGAATTGAAAAGGCTGCAAGGAAGGTTAGCTACCTTAGGAGATTCATATCAAACCTAGCTGGAAGGTGCCAACCATTTAGTCACCTTATAAAGAAATGTGTCCCTTTAAAATGGGACCAAGTGTGTAGCAATGACTTTGAGAGCATTAAATCCTACTTGATAAAACCTCCGATTTTAGCAGTCCTTATACTTGGAAAGTCGTTGATATTATATATTTTGGCACAAGAAAGGTCTGTTGGGGCGTTGTTGGCACAAGAAATAGTGAGGGGAAAGAAAACTCTCTTCAAAATTTGAAGCACTACTTTTAAGCTCATGTTGTTCGTCTTGTTTCTAGAGCAAATCCCCTCAAGTTCATGATGTCAAAACCTTTCCTTAGTGATCGACTAGTAAGGTGGTACCTCCAGTTTCAACAATTTGAAATCGTGAACATCCCTCAAAAGGCTATAAAAGAACAAGAGTTAGCGGACTTCTTGGCAGATCACCCTATACCTGATTATTGGGAGCTAACTGACGAACTACCTGATGAGGACGCATTGGTCATTGAAGTTCAGCCTCTATGGAAGATGTACTTTGATGGTGCTACACATCGCGGAGGAGCTGGTACTGGTGTAGTATTTGTCACTTGTCAAGGTGAAGTTATGACCTACTCTTTTACGTTGACACAACTCAGCTCTAACAATGTTGCTGAGTATCAAGCACTAATACATGGTCTTGAAATGGCTGTCGAAATGAAGTGATTGCAATTGCAATTGCAAGTCTTTGGTTACTCTCAGTTAGTGGATCAACTTCTTAGTAGTTACGAGGTGAAGAAGCCTGAACTACGCCCATATCATGATTACGCTAAGAAGTTAATGGGGTTGCTCGGTGATGTGGCTATTCATCATGTTCCAAGGAAAGAAAATATGAAGGCTGATGCTTTAGCTGCCCTAGATTCATAATTAACCCTGCCTAATCAAGTGTAAGTTACTGTCTGCCAAAAATGGGTAGTAGCGCCGCCAAATGAGGCTGAGGGTGAAGAAAATGAACTCAAGCATCTTGTCGTTGTTTCTGAAGTTGAGAAAGAAGAATGGAGACGACCCATTATCGAATACTTATGCTAAGGGATACTTCCAGAAAATCTGAGGAGAAGGACTGAAACGCGTCGCCGTGCACCTCACTTCCTTTACTACAACGATACTCTATACAGAAGGTCATTTGAGGGAGTAATCTCGCGATGCTTAGGGGAAGAAGAAGCATTCCAAGCTTTTCAAGAGGCACATTCTAGGGTATGTAGCTCACACCAGTCTGGACCAAAGTTCCACTTCCATATAAAAATGATGGGGTATTATTGGCCAACGATGGTAAAAGATTGCTTGGACTACGCTCGAAGATGCAAGGCTTGTCAATTCCATGCGAATTTTATTCATCAACCTCCTGAACTGTTGCACCTGACTGTTGCATCCTAGCCATTTGACCCTTGGCGATTGGATGTTGTTGGATCACTTCCAAAGTCCTCTGTTGGGCATGTATACATCTTGGCGACAAAGCCTGGGATTCACTATATATTCATTGATGTTTTGCTTAAAGTATATATATTTTCATGTATATCACCTCATATTTTACTTTTGTTTCGTGAGTTTTAGATGTTAATTGTGATGATTTATAATGATTTGTGGTGTTTTTATGTGTAGGAATGATTTGGGTGCAACTGGGGACGAAACGCACAAAATTAGAGCGAAAGCGCGCAAAACCAGAAAAATTGCATTTTTGGGCGCCACAGGCAGGGCTTGGCGCCATCTGTGGCACTGGAGACAGTTTCCTCTTTCAAGGAAGCGTCCTGGTGGGCGCCCGGCGTTACTCAGGGTGCCGATGATGGGAATTTATCCAATTTCGACCGGGACTCGGTTAATTCGACCCTAGACCTACCCAACACGTATAAAAGCAAGTCTACACTCAATTTTGAGAGGAGGACGTGCCTTTTAGAGGAAAACAAAAGTATAGAGCCGCCGTGGAGGCCAGATTTCATCTTTTCTTCCACCAAACTTAGTAATTTTTATGTTTCTTTGTATGATTTGTTGTTTGGCTACGATGTCTATGTGGAGCTAAACTTCACGTTCTAGGGTTGTGGTTCTTTCATAAATATTGTTATCCGAATATTTTTGATTTCTTAGTTTATCACATTGGTTTATTTATTCAATCTTACGCTTAATTACTTGATTTCTTGATCACCAATTGAATACTATCTACGAATCTAGAGTTTAAATCGAAAGTGGGAATTCTAGATTGCATATAGGATTGAGTAGAGCAAGTTCTTGAACCTGGCATCGGGGAACAGATTCGCAGTTAGGATAGGCATATACCTAATTTCCTTACTTGGTTAAATTACAGGAATTATAAATGCGTTCTTGTTGATTCTAACTCCATAGACATAGGCGTTAGGTTAGCTTGAATAGGCGAGTAAGAACTCGACAAATTCTTTTGAGCAATATTGACCCTATTAACCAATAAACCAGATAAATTAATTAGTTAATTCAATTGAAGAATAGAATAAAATTGTTATATAGCCCATAACCCTAGATTGTTTTCATTACATTGATATCATAAAAATCTGCTTTCCTTTGTTTTCTTTATTTTAATTAGTTTAGACTCAAATATTATTAGGTTTAATTCTTGTTTAGATAATGATAGTCTAATTTAGTTAATACTTAATCACAAGTCCTCGTGGGTTCGACGTCCAACTTTTAGTCACTTTATTACTTGACGACTGCGTATACTTGCGTGTGCATTTGGCCGAAACAAGTTTTTGGCGTCGTTGCCGGGGACGTTGAAATTAACTATTTTTCTATAATAGACTTTTACTTTTATCTTTAAAAGTTTTGATTTTTTTAGTGTGTTTCTAGTTCTCTCAACATGACATCTAGGGATGAAATATCCAGAGGTAAGGTTATTGATGAAGACGCTTGGTTGACGGAAGACTTTTATGGCCTGTCTTTTTGGTCTTGTCATAACCTGAACTCTGGGAGGTCTGAATTTGAATATGGTACTAAGGGTTGGTATTTGGAAGAATATTCAAGATTAAGGGAATACGAGGAACGGCGTTATCTTCTAAAAAAATAGGTGAATGACTTGTCTAAGAGGAGAGTTGAACTTGCACAAGAAATTGATAAGTTTGGCTTGACTGTGCATACCTTAGATGCAGATTTGAGTGAAAGGTTGATGCATGTAACGCCCAACAATTTAATGATGAGTTTTGTGAAGTATAAAAAAATCTTCTAGACCAAATTGAGGAGTTAAAACGAGAATACCAATCATTAGACCATATTATTCTTGAGGATGTCAATGTTGGGAAGAGTGTACCAGAGTCATATGAGGGAGTAGATAATGTTATATTTGAAGACTCTAGTGCATGTAAATATGAGGATATAAATAGTAATACAATTCTAAAGTCGGGGGCGTCTTGGTCCTCATTCTAAACATTTCTCGACATTGTGTTTAGATGATGACATGGAAATCGAGTCATCTGAGCCTTTGGAGGAGTCAATGGAAGAGGAACAAGCTGCTTACATTCTTGGATTTGTCATGCCAGAGAGAAAAAATTACATTACTCATATAAAGGCCGAGAAGTATAGAGTGAAAAATTTTGTTACTTGGCCTATTTATTTTTGTATCCCCACCAAAGGAGCATAGCCACAAACTCGATGTCATGTTAGGGGTGCAATTCATAAGTTCGAAGTGGAGGCAGGAAGTGGTTCACGTCGTGACGCGACGTTAAATTAGGCGCTTGTTGGGAGGCAACCCAACTTTACTCCTTTCTTTTAATTTTGTTTATTATATTATTTTTATTATTTTTATTATTTTTATAGTGAGTCAAGTGCCATGTGTGTGTAAGGATTGTTGATATTTTGTGCTATCCTGTATAATCTAGAACTTGCCCCGTGTGTTATCAACGCGAAATATTATGCTAGTCTAGGAGATGACGTAGGTATTTATTTCTTGATCATAAAAGTGCTTGTCACTGACAAATAAAATTTTTCCGTTGCTATCCCTTTTGAGCCTATAGACGGTTTCCTTGACAACCACATTACAAGCCTATATCCTTTTGTTCTTAATTTACATTAATTTGATCCTTTTACCTCTTAAAGCACTTTAATTGTGAAATGAGCGCTAAAAGAAGTAATAAAGAACTAAGTGTGGGGTGGAATTTGAGTGGAACCATGGAAGGGCCCGTAAGGGGCACTAAAATTGTGAAAAAAGTTCACTAGCTTATGAATTTCATAGTGGAACCATGGAAGGGCCCGTCTTTTTGAGCTTGTCATAACCTGAACTCTGGGAGGTCTGAATTTGAATATGGGAGTAAGGGTTGGTATTTGGAAGAATATTCACGATTAAGGGAATACGAGGAACGACGTTATCTTCTAAAAAATAGGTGAATGACTGGGCTAAGGAGAGAGTTGAACTTGCACAAGAAATTGATAGGGTTGGCTTGACTGTGTGTAACTTAGATACAGATTTTAGCAAAGGTTGATTCGTGTAACACCCAACAATTTAATGATGAGTTGTGTGAAGTTGAAAAAAATATTCTAAACCAAATTGAGGAGCTAAAACGAGAATACCAATCATTAGACCATATTATTCTTGAGGATGTCAATGTTGGGAAGAGTGCACCAGAGTCATATGAGGGAGTAGATAATGTTATATTTGAAGACTCTAGTCCATGTAAATATGAGGAATAGGAATACAATTCTAAAGTCGGGGCGTGTTGGTCCTCATTCTAAACATTTCTCGACATTGTGTTTGGATGATGACATGGATATCGAGTCATCTGAGCCTTTGGAGGAGTCAATGGAAGAGGAACAGGCTGCTTACATTCTTGGATTTGTCGTGCCAAAGAGAAAAAATTACATTCCTCATATAAAGGCCGAGAAGTATAGAGTGAAAACTTTATTACTTGGCCTATTTATATTTGTATCCCCACCAAAGGATCATAGCCCCACACTTGATGTCATGTTAGGGGTACAATTCATATGTTCGAAGTGGAGGCAGAAAGTGGTTCACATCGTGCCGCGAAGTTAAATTAGGCGCTTGTTGGGAGGCAACCCAGCTTTATTGCTTTCTTTTAATTTTGTTTATTATATTATTTTTATAGTGTTGTTTTGTTTTGTAGGATTATGAGCATAGGAAACAAATCCAATGGAAGAGTGCAAAAGCGAGTTAGATGGTTGAAAATAAGTGTGGGGTGTCCGCACAAAGGACCATCCTTGGGAGAAGTCTGAGTATCCCGTGAGCTGTTGGTGCTTCGGCCTTTGGCCTTTCAGGGTGTTTCTTGTCCACCCTCATTATTTTTTACTTTATTTGTGCATTGGGGACACTGCACTCCTTTAAGTGTGGGGTGAGAAATTCCTTTAGGTCATTAATAGTATTATATTAGTATGTTGATTTCTTTTTTTTTCTTTTTTTTTTCAGTTTCGTAGTTCTTTTTTTTTTTTATCATAGTGTAGTATTTTAGGTGATTAATTTTATAATTTAAAAAAAAAGAAAAAAATTGAAAAAATCGGATTTTTCCCGACGATGGATCTGATGGAAAATTTTCTTGGGGGATTAAAGTCCAAGTAAAATACCAAAAAGATTTTCTTTTATTTTTAGGTTGTTAGGTAGTATCCCTTGGTTTTTCTTTCAACACCAGTTTTTTTCCAAAGGTGTATCTCGAACCGGGTATTCTAATTAGTTTTTATTTTTATTTTTTTAGGAGTAGGTTAAGGAAGAAAATTGAGGTGGTCTAAGATACCTATTGACATGGTTGGTGTTGGCTAGTTAAGTTATGTCATACACTCTGTCTTCCTGCATATATAATTTGAATTGTAATGCCCAAGTAAATTAAGTAGCCTACTCTTTGACGCCTCTTTCTCAGTTGATTGACTTGTATGCTACCTAGTGCATTGTTGCTTAAAAATTCTCAACTTGTTATGCTTTTTTGACTTGAGTCACACAGAACCGTCTTGAGTGAGTCAAGTGCCATGTGTGTGTAGGGATTATTGTTATATTGTGCTATCCTGTGTAGTCTAGAACTTGCCCCGTGTGTTATCAACACGAAATCATTAAGTTATGCTAGTCTAGGAGATGACGTAGGCATTTCTTTCTCGATCATAAAACTGCTTGTCACTGACAAATAAAATTTCCCCGTTGCTAGCCCTTTTGAGCCTATAGACCGTATCCTTGACAACAAAATTACAAGCCTATATCCTTTTGTTCTTAATTTACATTGTTTTGATCATTTTATCTCTTAAAGCACTTTAATTGTGAAATGAGCACTAAAAGAAGTAAGAGAGGACTAAGTGTGGGGTGTCTTTTGAGTGGAACAATAGAAGGGCCCGTAAAGTGCACTAAAATTGTGAAAAAAGTTCACTAGCTTATGAACTTCATAGTATAGTGTGTATGAGGAAAAAAAAGAAATGAAAAAAAATCAAATAAAAGTTCAAATAATATAGAAAGACACACATCTCCTAATCATTCTCATTGATGCTAGTGAAACTATACAGGTGCTTAATGGAGAAGAGGGCTATGTTATATATGATGTATGACAAGTGTATGGATTGAGAAGAAATTGAGCTTGATTTTCGAGTGTAGTGTATTAAAGTGCTTAGGAGGGTTAGTCACTATTCCCAAATATATCCTACCCGCCCCTTAACCTACATTACAACTTTAACGTCTTAATTGATCCTAGATTTGACTAGCTTAGATTAGTAGAGATGCACACTACGGGCAAGCTTATGGTACGACCACAGGATGCACATGAATTCTTTGTGAGAGTGAGTGAATTTTGTTCAATTGTGTGATGTCCTTAATTTATGTTCAATGACATATTTGAATGTGTGGACTACCTTGATATTCATTCTTTTGCTTGTGGTGAGGGCACTTGGTCTCATGACGGATTGGTGATGTTGTATTCTTTCTTGTGTTGGGTGAGTGTGTGAGTTGAGGATGCTTAGTGGTAACAAGTCATCTTTTGAGGTAAGGTGGTTGTGGAGGGGTTACTTGATCTGTTTGAGTTCCTTGAATAATACTGAGTATACTTGGGCTATTTAAAAGCGGGAAGAATGTGAAAACTGTGTGTTGATGCTTAATTGTCAATATCGATTATATTCAAAAGGTAGGGTGCTGATTGAATTAATTGTGAAGTCCTCTTTCATAGTGTTAATCATGTGTTGGAGGGTAGTATTTTGTCCCATTGCTTGAGGACAAGCAAGAGTCTAAGTGTGGGGTGTTGATGTTTAGCTTAAAGTATATATATTTTCATGTATATCACCTCATATTTTACTTTTGTTTCGTGACTTTTAGATGTTAATTGTGATGATTTATATTGAGTTTTGGTGTTTTTATGTGTAGGAATGATTTGGGAGTAATTGGGCACGAAACGCACAAAATTAGAGCGAAAACGCACAAAACCGGAAAAATTGCATTTTTGGGCGCCACAGGCAGGGCTTGGCGCCACCTGTGGCGCTGGAGACAGTTTTCTCTTTCAAGGCAGCGCCCTGGTGGGCGCCCGATGCTACTTAGTGTGCCGATGATGGGAATTTATCCTATTTCGACCGGGTCTCGGTTAATTCGACCCTAGACCTACCCAACACGTATCAAAGCAAGTGTAAACTCAATTTTGAGAGGACGACGTGACTTTTAGCGGAAAACACAAGTATAGAGCCGCCATGGAGGCCGAGTTTCATCTTTTCATCCACAAAACTTAGTAATTTTTATGTTTTCTTGTATGATTTGGGTTTTGGCTACCATGTCTATGTGGAGCTAAACTTCACGTTCTAGGGTTGTGGTACTTTCATGAATATAGTTATTCGAATATTGATTTTGATTTATTAGTTTATCGCATTGGTTTATTTATTCAATCTTGCGCTTAATTATTTGATTGCTTGATCACCAATTGAATACTATCTACGAATCTAGAGTTGAACTCAAAAGTGAGAATTCTAGATCGCATATAGGATTGAGTAGAGCAAGTTCTTGAACCTGGGCATCGGGGAACGGATTCGCAGTTAGGATAGACATATACCTGATTTTCTTGCTTGGTTAAATTACAGGAATTATAAATGCGTTCTTGTTGATTCTAACTCCATAGACATATCGGTGTTAGGTTAGCTTGAATAGGCGAGTATGAACTCGACATATTCTTATGAGCAATATTAACCCTGTTAACCAATAAAACAGATAAATTAATTAGTTAATTCAATTGAAGAATACAATACGATTGTTAGATAGCCCATAACCCTAGATCATTTTCATTACATTGATATCATAAAAATCTGCTTTTCCCTTTTTTTCTTTATTTTAATTAGTTTAGAATCAAATATTATTAGGTTTAATTCTTGTTTAGATAATGATAGTCTAATTTAGTTAATAGTTAATCACAAGTCCTCGTGGGTTCGACATCCTACTTTTAGTCACTTTATTTCTTGACGACTGCGTATACTTGCGTGTGCGTTTGACCGCAACAAGTTTTTTGCGCCGTTGCCGGGGATTAGAAATTAACTATTTTTCTATATTACACTTTTGCTTTTATATTTACATGTTTTGATTTTTTTTAGTGTGTTTCTAGTGATCTCAACATGACATCTGGGGATGAAATATCCGGAGGTAAGGTTATAAATGAAGACGCTTGGTTGACGGAAGACTTTTATGGCCCGTCTTTTTGGGCTTGTCATAACCTGAACTCTGGGAGGTCTGAATTTGAATATGGGAGTAAGGTTTGGTATTGGGAAGAATATTCACGATTAAGGGAGTATGAGGAACATCATTATCTTCTAACAAAATTGGTGAATGACTGGTCTAAGGAGAGAGTTGAACTTGCACAAGAAATTGATAGGTTTGGCTTGACTGTGCGTAACTTAGATGCAGATTTGAGTGAAAGGTTGATGCATGTAATGCCCAACAATTTAATGATGAGTTGTGTGAAGTTGAAAAAAAATATTCTAGACCAAATTGAGGAGCTAAAACGAGAATACCAATCAATAGACCATATTATTCTTGAGGATGTCAATGTTGGGAAGAGTGTACCAGAGTCATATGAGGGAGTAGATAATGTTATATTTGAAGACTCTAGTGCATGTAAATATGAGGATATAAATAGTAATACAATTCTAAAGTCGGGGGCGTCTTGGTCCCCATTCTAAACATTTCTCGACATTGTGTTTAGATGATGACATGGAAATCGAGTCATCTGAGCCTTTGGAGGAGTCAATGGAAGAGGAACAAGCTGCTTACATTCTTGGATTTGTCGTGCCAGAGAGAAAAAATTACATTCCTTATATAAAGGCCGAGAAGTATAGAGTGAAATTTTTTGTTACTTGGCCTATTTATTTTTGTATCCCCACCAAAGGAGCATAGCCACAGACTCGATGTCATGTTAGGGGTACAATTCATAAGTTCGAAGTGGAGGCAGAAAGTGGTTCACATCGTGCCGCGATGTTAAATTAGGCGCTTGTTGGGAGGCAACCCAGCTTTACTGCTTTCTTTTAATTTTGTTTATTATATTATTTTTATTATTTTTATAGTGAGTCAAGTGCCATGTGTGTGTAAGGATTGTTGATATTTTGTGATATCCTGTATAGTCTAGAACTTGCCCTGTGTGTTATCAACGCGAAATATTATGCTAGTCTAGGAGATGATGTAGGCATTTCTTTCTTGATCATAAAAGTGCTTGTCACGGACAAATAAAATTTTTTTGTTGCTCGACCTTTTGAGCCTATAGACCGCTTCCTTGACAACCAAATTACAAACCTATATCCTTTTGTTCTTAATTTACATTAAATTGATCCTTTTACCTCTTAAAGCACTTTAATTGTGAAATGAGCGCTAAAAGAAGTAATAAAGGACTAAGTGTGGGGTGGCATTTGAGTGGAACCATGGAAAGGCCCGTAAGGTGCACTAAAATTGTGAAAAAAGTTCACTAGCTTATGAATTTCATAGTATGGAGTGTGTGAAGAAAAAAAAAGAAATGAAAAAAAAAAGAAAAAAAAAGTTCAAATAATGTAGAAAGACACACATCTCCTAATCATTCTCATTCATGCTAGTGAAACTATAAAGGTGCTTAATGGAGAAGAGGGCTGTTATATATGATGTATGACAAGTGTATGGATTGAGAATAAATTGAGCTTGATTTTCGAGTGTAGTGTATTAAAGTTCATAGGAGGGTTAGTTACTATTCCTAAATATATCCTGCCCGTCCCTTAGCCTACATTACAACCTTAACGTCCTAATTGATCCTATATTTGACTAGCTTTGATTAGTAGAGATGTACACTACATGCAAGCTTATGGTACGACCACGGGATGCACATGAATTCTTTGTGAGAGTGAGTGAATTTTGTTCAATTGTGTGATGTCCTTAATTTATGTTCAATGACATATTTGAATGTGTGGACTACCTTGATATTCATTCTTTTTCTTGTGGTGAGGGCACTTGGTCTCATGACGGATTGGTGATGTTGTATTCTTTCTTGTGTTGGGTGAGTGTGTGAGTTGAGGATGCTTAGTGGTAACGAGTCATCTTTTGAGGTGAGGTGGTTGTGGAGGGGTTACTTGAGCTGTTTGAGTTCCTTGAACAATATTGAGTATACTTGGGCTATTTAAAAAGCGAGAAGAATGTGAAAATTGTGTGTTCATGCTTAATTGTCAATATCGATTATATTCAAAAGGTAGGGTGTTGATTGCATTAATTGTGAAGTCCTCTTTCATAGTGTTAATCACGTGTTCGAGGGTAGTATTTTGTCCCATTGCTCGAGGACGAGCAAGAGTCTATATGTGGAGTGTTGATGTTTATCTTAAAGTATATATATTTTCATGTATATAACCTCATATTTTACTTTTGTTTCGTGAGTTATTGATGTTAATTGTGATGATTTATATTGATTTGTGGTTTTTTTATGTGTAGGAATGATTTGGGAGCAATTGGGGACGAAACACACAAAATTAGAGCGAAAATGCACAAAACCGGAAAAATTGCATTTTTGGGCCTCACAGTCACTCATAATCAGCCCCTCGGGCATACCTCACCATCACTCGTAATCAGTCCCTCAGCACCTCACACTCACTCATGCCTCCAGATCACTCGTCACTCGGCACTCTGTGCGCTCACTAGGGGTGTGTACAGACTCCGGAGGGGCTCCTTCAGCCCAAGCACTAATATCACTCAGCACCTAACAATCAGGCCCTCGGCCTCACTCAGTTGGACCACTCAAAATGCCCCTCGGGCAAATCAATATAACAGGGTACTCGATCCGAAACATCATTTTAAATCTCAAAGTGGTGTAAATCAGGCTGAGTTTTGAAAAACAGTATGCACAATGAGGCTGAGTGAAATCATCAACAAATAGTGAGAAAAAACAGCAGTAAAAAGCCCCCAAGGGGTCTAAACAGATCAGCACGAGGCCCCAAACACGACTTATAGCCCAAATATTTCACAAATCTTTAGAACATAAATTAACATAAGCTTTTGAGTAAAATATGCAACTCATTAGTTGCCGTGGAGAGGACCTAGTCCAATCCAAAAATCAGTACGCGCCACATACTCGTCATCCGACATGTGCGCCTTCCTAAAATTAGTGAGAAAATATGTAGTCCGGGGTTCCATAACCTCAAGACAAGATTTATAACCATTACTTACCTCTACTGGGCCACAACACTAGTCCGCAATGCGAGCCCCTCAAATTGGCTCCCGATTTCTCCGAATCTAGCCAAAACCAGTTTAACATCATCAATATATATCAAAGGAACTCAACCCAATCGAAAGCTATCAAATTATACAAGAATCTCGAAATTCGACCAAACTCGAGCCCCGGGCCCACGTCTTGGAATTCGATAATTTTTACATCATTAGGATCCTCGTCCTCCCACGATTCTATACACATACCAAGAACGCTAAAATCAGACGACAATTGCCCACTCAATTCCTCAAAAGAGAAATCAATTTTCCCATGCACCCTTCTTCCCAAATTTGGGTTTAATTCCAGCAAATTCTATGGTTTAATCACTTAGGAATCGACATATACACGAGTTATGAAGTTCAAAACCTTACCTCCAAGTGATTCCCTTCAATTCCCTCTTCAATCCTCTCAAAAGTGCTCCCAACTTCGTCAACAATGGAGGAAATATGAGTTAATCTCGCACAACGGGCCTTTTAAAACATTCTGCCCAACCATTATATTTTCTACACTGCAATCGCGAACATTGGCACACGATTGCATTGCACAGACCAACCAACTAATGCAATCGCAGACCAAAACACGCAATCGCATAGAACAATTCTCCACTCCACACACGCGCTTCAAAATACTCTACGCGATCGCAGAAATTCCCACGCGATCGCACTACCTATCCTGACCAACCTACTCGATCGCATAGAAAAACAATGCCTTCCTCACTATTTTACTCTACGCGATCGCAAACATCGTCCCGCGATCGGGTAGAAGGAAACCAGAACCTCACACCAGCAAAAATCTGCCTAGTTTTCAAGCCAAGAGTTGGTCCGTTAACCACCCGAAACACACCTGAGGCCCTCGGGACCTCAACCGAACATACCACATATCCCATAACATCGTTCAAACTTGGTCGAGCCTTCAAAACACCAAAAACAGCGTAACAATACAAAAATCACATCAAATTCAAGCCTATGAACTTTGAAACTTCCAAATTTCGCCAACTACGCCGAAACCAACCAAAACACCTTCGATTGACCTGAAATTTTGCAGACATATCCAAAATGATAGTACTAACCTGCTCCAACTTCTGGAATTCCATTCCGGCCCCGATAGCCTATTTTCCACTGCCGACCGGAAATCACCAAAAACTAACTTTCGCCAACTCAAGCCTAATTCTAAAACGGACATTACAAAAATATTCTGAACGCACTCCTCAGTCCCAAATCACCTATTGAAGCTATTCGAGCCATAAATACGCATTCCAAGGTCGTTTACCAACAAGTCAACTCTCGGTTGACTTTCTCAACTATTAGGCTACTTTAAGAGACTAAATGCCTCGATTCTTACCATAACCACTCCGGACTCAAACCAACTGACCCAACACAATAAAAAAAGGCTAGAAATATATAATAAATGCAGAAATGGGGGAAACAGGGTAAATCGCTCGGAACGACCGGCCGGGTCGTTACATCCTCCCCTTCTTAAACAAACGTTCATCCTCGAATGGGTCTAGAAACATAACTGGAATCTCGAATAAGTGAGGATATTTGTCCCGCATCTCCCACTCGGTCTCCCAGGTGGCATTCTCCACCGGCTGCCCTCTCCACTGAACCTTCACTGAAACTATATCCTTAGACCTCAGCTTCCTGACCTGTCGACCCAAGATAGCCACTGGCTCCATCTCATATGACATATCGCCCTCGAGCTGAACCGTGCTGAAGTCCAATACATGGGAAGGGTCACCAACATACTTCTGGAGCATCGAAAGATGGAATACTGGATGAATACTCGATAAACTAGGAGGCATAGCAAGCCTATAAGCCACCTCCCCAACCCTCTGAAGCACCTCAAATGGCCCAATGAACCTGGGACTCAGCTTCCCCCTCTTACTGAATCTCATAACACCCTTCATGGGAGACATCTTCAGCAACACCTTATCCCCAACCTTAAAAGACACATCTCCGACCTTCCGGTCCGCATAACTTTTCTACCTAGATTGCGTCGTGCGAAGCCGCTCCTAAATCAACTTCGCCTTACTCAAGTCATCCTGAACTATGTCTGTGCCCAATAGCCTAGCCTCGCCCGGCTTAAACCAACCAACCGGAGATGTGCACTTCCTACCATATAAGGACTTATACGGAGCCATCTGGATACTCGACTGATAGCTGTTATTATATGCAAACTCCGCTAGTGGAAGAAACTGGTCCCATGAACCACCAAAGTCAATCACACAAGCACGCAACATATCCTCCAAAATCTGAATGGTACGCTCCGACTGCCCGTCGGTCTGAGGGTGAAACGCTGTGCTCAACTCAACCTGAGTACCCAACTCTCTCTACACGACTCTCCAAAACTGAGATGTGAACTGAGTACCTCTGTCGAAAATGATAGTAACTGGAACCCCATGCAATTGGACAATCTCCCTGATATAAATCTCAGCTAACCTCTCCGAAGAATAAGTAGTACCAACAGGAATGAAGTGCGCGGGCTTTTTTAGCTGATCCACAATAACCCATATAGCATCAAACCTCCTAGAAGTCCGTGGGAGTCCAACTACGAAGTCCATGGTGACCCGTCCCACTTCCACTCTGGAATATCAAACCTCTGAAGCAATCCACTTGGTCTCTAGTGCTCATACTTGACCTGCTGACAGTTGACACACCGAGCCACAATCTCTACAATATCTTTTTTCATCCTCCTCCACCAATAATGCTGCCTCAAATCCTTATACATCTTCCCGGCACCCGGATGGATGGAATACCACGAAATATGAGCCTATGCTAGAATCAAATCTCGAAGCCCATCTACATTGGGCATGCAAATCCGGCCCTGCATCCTCATGACCTCACCATCACCAATAACCACATCCCTGGCATCACCGCGACGGAGCCTGTCCTGAAGAACAAGTAAATGTGGATCATCATACTGGCGTGCTCTAATCTGATCGTAAAGAGAAGACCTGGAGGCTACACAAGCCAACACCTGCGGGGGCTCTGATAGATCCAATCTCACCAACCGACCTGCCAAGGCCTGAACATCAAGGGTTAATGGCCGCTCTGCTACTGGAAGGTAGGCTAGACTCCCCAAACTCTCTGCTCTGCGACTCAAGGCATCAGCCACTACATTGGCCTTCCCCGGATGATATAAGATAGTGAGGTCATAATCCTTGAGGAGCTCTAACCATCTCCTCTGTCGCAAATTCAAGTCCTTCTGCCTCAGCAGATACTGCAAACTACGATGAATAATGAAGATCTCACACTGCACTCCATACAAATAATGCCGCCAAATCTTCAAGGCATGAACAATGGTAGCTAACTCAATATCGTGCACTGGATAATTCTTCTCGTGCACCTTCTACTGTCTGGACGTGTAGGCAATCACCCTAGCGTCCGACATCAATACCTCTCCCAAGCCAACTCTAGAAACATCGTAATAAACTGTGTAAGAACCCGAACCAGCAGGCAAAACTAGTACTGGAGCTGTAGTCAATGCTGACTTAAGCTTCTGAAAGCTCTCCTCACACTCATAAGACCATCTGAATAGAGCACCCTTCTTGGTCAATCTGGTCAAAGGCGAAGCAATAGAAGAGAATCCCTCCACAAAGCGACGGTAATATACCGCCAAACCAAGGAAACTCCTAATCTCTGTAGCTGAGGACGGTCTGAGCCAACTCTACACCGCCTCTATCTTGTTTGGATCAACCTGAATCCCCTCGCTAGACAACACGTGCCCCAAGAAAGCTACCGATCCAAGCCAAAACTCACACTTGGAGAATTTCGCATAAAGCTTCTCCTCCCTCAACCTCAGTAACACAACTCTCAAATGTTGAGCATGCTCTTCCTGGCTACGAGAATAAACCAGGATGTCATTAATGAACACAATGACGAAGGAAGCAAGATAAGGCTGAAACATGCTGTTCATCAATTGCATGAACGCGGCTGGGGCATTGGTCAGCCCAAATGACATAACCAAGAACTCATGATGACCATATCTGGTTCTGAAAGCAGTCTTCGGAGTTTCAGAATCCCGAATCCTCAACTGATGATACCTAGATCTCAAATCAATCTTGGAAAACACTCTAGCTCCCTGAAGCTAGTCAAACAAATCATCAATGTGAGGCAAGGGATACCAGTTCTTCACCATAACCCTATTCAACTGTCGATAGTCAATACACATACGCATGGACCCATCCTTCTTCTTCACGAACAACATCGGTGCACCCCAAGGTGACACACTAGGTCGAATGAACCCCTCATCCAGGAGTTCCTGAAGGTGATCCTTCAATTCCTTTAGTACTGCTGGTGCCATACGACAAGGCAGAATAGAAATAAGCTGAGTGCCTGACACCAAGTCGATACCAAAATCAATATCCCTGTCAGGTGGCATGCCTGGCAGGTCTGCAGGAAACACATCCGGAAAGTCACAGACCACAAGAACTGAATCAATAGCGGGAGTCTCACCACCGACATCCCTCACAAAGACAAAATAAGATAAACACCCTTTCTCAACCATGCGCTGAGCTTTCAGCTAAGAAGTCACCCTGCTAGGCATATACTCGAAATAACCTCTCCACTCAACCCTCGGACACCCCGGCATAGCTAAGGTCACGGTCTTAGCGTGACAATCAAGAACAACATGGCACAGAGATAACCAATCCATGCCCAACATCACGTCAAAATTGAACATGTTGAGTAACAGTAGGTCCACTCGGGTCTCCAGAACCCCAATAGATATCATGCATGACTGATACATGCGGTCTACAACAACAGTATCGCCCACCAGAGTCGACACATGAACAGAGGTGACTAGAGACTCACGGGGCACATCTAGAAAACCGACAAAATTTGAATAAACATAGGAATATGTAGAACTAGGTTCAAATAAAGCCAAGACATCACGACAACAGATTGAAATAATACCTGCGATCACGGCATCTGAGGCCATAGCATCCGACCTGGCTGGAAATGCATACATGCGAGCCTGACCTCCCCCTACTCCACCTCCCTCTGTAGGGCAGCCTCTGGCTGACTGACCACCACCCCTGGCTACCTGGGCGGGTGGTGAAGTGACTGGAGCTGAAGTCGAGGGCTGGCCCTTCTGCTAAGAAGATCCACCGGGACGGCGGGGACACTGCCTCCACACGTGCCCAAACTCTCCACACTCAAAGAAACTCCCTGGAGCTGGAGGCGGGGACTGATAGAAATCCCTAGCACCCGTACGACCACTAAAAATCCAAGAGCATTGCTAAGAAACACCCGAAAAACTCGTCACCTTATGAACACCCAAAGAACTAATCATATCCCTCACCATGCCGATCCGACCTACTACCAAGTTGCCCTATTTACCCAAGTTTCTTCTGACATACCTTCAAATTGATACTTCTTCCTGCCGTAATACCACAAATTTGCAACCCCGACTCACCAAACGCGACCCAAGCACAAAAACCATACCGTCTAAGGCTCATAAACGACTGAATACTCCCTCGATCATCCCCAAATGCACCACATTAGAAAAAATTACCCGGAAGAGACTTCCTGCGAATCTAAAGCCATTACCTTTACCTTCCTGATACCGATATGTAGAATACCACAAGTCTTGACATCCTCTAACGTAAATCTTAATCACACTGACCAATTTAGACATAATCGACCTGACCCGTTTGCACACTAACATACTAGGAAAGTAATCCACTCACTTGAAGCCACAAGAAAATTCATACACTGCAACACTACACCTTTTACAATTTCCACTAACTCATTAAATAGAACCCAATTACCCAACAGAGTATATTACAACCTATATCGAAGAAATTTCCCTTACTCGTGACATTCCCAGACCCCATACCTGGAGGTCATAACTGATTTACCAATATATCTCGAACTGAAACCAATACCACACATAATCATGTAATCAACTTAAATAACGAACTCCCCCACTTGGCTCAAAGCCAGGGATCAAGACAAACAAGACTATGCCCACACATTATCACTGCCACCATGCTGTGGCGGGATTCAACTAAATCCTCCATAAGCTTATATGACCCAAACCATCTAACACTCAAATCAATTGCCGATCTCGCATCCACCATCGCAAATAGTCACGCCAACTTTCACAAGAGATCTAAACTCTAATTACAACATATATCTTTTACTGGTAGAAGAGAACTTATTACAAAACTACATAGGGACCACACACCCTGGGACAACCCGCAGGAGATACCCCTGCTCGCTTAGCCTCAATTGCTATCTCTCCATACACTTCTGAAGACCAGAACTATCACGCAATCAATACACCTTCCTGCATCTGAACACAACCAATGCCTACCCTCGAGGCACCATGATACGCGGTAAAAAAAAACCCTGAAGCTGATGGCAGAACTAACACTGGAGCGGTGGTCACAAAAATCTCGAGCTTCTGGAACCTCTACCCACACATGTCTGACCACATGGATACCCTCACTGGACACCGTGTGTCCCAAGAATGCTACTGAACCGAGCCAAAAGTCACACTCGGAGAATTGGCATAGAGCCTTTCCTCCCTGAATCCTTATTATGTCATCCTCAGATACTGAGTATGCTACTCCCGGCTACGCAAATATGCCAGGATGCCATCAATGAATACAATAACAAGGAGTGCTAATACGACTGGAATACACCGTCAATCAAATACATGAACGTTACTGGGGTAAATGATCAACTCAAAGACATCACCAGGGACTCATAACCCAACAGAGAAATCTGCTTCACTCCACAACTACACAACATGAGAGGTCTTCCAACATACTCACAACTCAAGGCCAAATACCAAATCGAGACAGAAATCGAACACTCAATAAATCTTGCCACATTTCGAACCAACCCTTTTGTCACAAATCACAGTTTGAACACATCTAACCATCAAATCACACTTACCACATAGGCATCTTAGTCACCAATTCACATCAATAAGAACACAAACGTACATACAAGTCCCCAATTACATGTGCCCACACAACGAAATTCTCAGCAATTAAGCCACAGAATGAATCCGGCCTCAAGTCCTCCAGACTGGTCCATTACCAACATGCCAAAATCACATCTTATCCATGGAAGCCACAAGCCGTCGATGCACACCTGATAGCAGGCGCTATCGTGCGTGCGCAAATACATGGAAGGAATTCAAGAGTTACGCTCTTGGCTGAATACAATGGATTCACACGACAAGAATTTTAAGAATGTGAGATTTTCCTAAGGGTTCCGTAGCCTCTCGAAGATAAGTACAGACGTCTCCGTATCGATCCGCAAGACTCTACTAAACCTGCTCATGACCGTTGAGTCCTATGTAACCTAGGCTCTGATACCAAACTGTCACGACCCCAAATCCTAAACCGGTCGTGATGGCGCCTATCGTGGAACTAGGCTAGCCAATAACCACATGTTCACAATTTATTTCAAAATCCCAATCAAAATCCAAGCATTTCATAAATATACAGAGTTTACTAAATAAAGTAGGCCAATAAACAGTGCCACCAACCCCACAACCCGGAGCCAACAAGTCATGAGCATCTAGAAGAATAAGCCAAAATATACTATCATAATACAAAACCTCCGAATGAAAGCTAGATACAACAAGAAGGGAAAAATAGAGATGCTGCAGACGTTGAACAACCACCTCTATATCCTGCAAATCCGGCTCCACGTGGAATAAATGGCTAATGCTCTGAATCTGCACACAGAGGTGCAGAGAGTAATGTGAGTACGCCAACTCAGTAGTAGTGAAGATAAATCAAGTCTAAGCAGCAAGAAAACACATAAACCCAATGCCATCAGATCACAATTTACACAGCCTTACTTTCCAATAGTATAACATAGATATATGAAATCATCATGCCTTAAAACCAACTTCAGAAAAACCCTTTGAATAATGTATATTTTCAACAACTTCAAACCGAAAGATTTAGTATGAAAATGAAATGAATCATATAGAGGCCCCTCGGGCAAAACATACTTCATAAGCTCAGAGTGAAAGTAGTAAAATCATAAGTAGCCCCTCGGGAAAAACATGTATCATAATCAGCCCCTCGGGCATGCCTCACAATCACTCATAATCAGCCCCTCGGGCATACCTCACCATCACTCGTAATCAGTCCCGCAGCACCTCACAGTCACTCAGCATCTCACAATCACTCATGCCTCCCAATCACTCGTCACTCTATGCGCTCACTGGGGGTATGTACAGACTCCGGAGGGGCTCCTTCAGCCCAATAGCTAACATCAGTCAGCACCTCGCAATCAGGCCCTCGGCCTCACTCAGCAGGACCACTCAAAAGGCCCCTCTGGCAAATCAATATAACAGGGTACTCGACCCAAAACATCATTTTAAATCTCAAAGTGGTGTAAATCAGGCTGAGTTTCGAAAAACAGTATGCACAATGAGGCCGAGTGAAATCATCAACAAATAGTGAGGAAAAACAACAGTAAAAAGCCCCAAGGGGTCTAAACAGATCGGCACGAGGCCCTAAATAAAGGGTTATAGCCCAAATATTTCACAAATCTTTAGAACATAATTTAACATAAGGTTTCGAGTAAAACATACAACTCATTAGTTTCCGCGGAGAGGACCTAGTCCAATCCAAAAATCAGTACGCGCCACATACTCGTCATCCGACATGTGCGCATTTCTAAAATCAGTGAGAAAAAATGTAGTCCGGCGTTCCATACCCTCCGGACAAGATTTATAACCATTCTTACCTCTACCGGGCCACAACACTAGTCCGCAATGCTATTGCCCCTCAAATTGGCTCCCGATTGCTCCGAATCTAGCCAAAACCAGTTTAATATCATCAATATATATCGAAGGAACTCAACCCAATCGAAAGCTATCAAATTATACAAGAATCTCGAAATTCGGCCAAACCTGAGCCCCGGGCTCACATCTCGGAATTCGATAATTTTTACATCATTAGGATCCTTGTCCTCCCACGATTCTATACATACCAGGAACGCTAAAATCGGACCACAATTGCCCACTTAAATCCTCAAAAGAGAAATCAATTTTCCCATGCACCCTTCTTCCCCAATTTGGGTTTAATTCCAGCAAATACTATGGTTTAATATCTTAGGAATCGACATATACACGAGTTATGAAGTTAAAAACCTTACCTCCAAGTGATTCCCTTCAATTCCCTCTTCAATCCTCTCGAAAGTGCTCCCAACTTCGTCAACAATGGAGGAAATATGAGCTAATCTCGCACAACAGGCCTTTTAAAACATTCTGCCCAGCCATTATATTTTCTTCACTGCGATCGCGAACATTGGCACGCGATCGCGATGCACAAACCAACCAACCAATGTGATTGCAGACCAAAACACGCAATCGCATAGAACAATTCTCCACCCCACACACACGCCTCAAAATACTCTACGCGATCGCACTGCCTATCCGGACAAACCTACGCAATCGCAATCCTAACCACGCGATCGCATAGAATAAAATGCATGCCCCACTATTTTACTCTACGCTATCGCAAACATCCTCCCGCGATCGCGTAGAAGGAAACCACAACCTCACACCAACAGAAATCCGCCCAGTTTTCAAGCCGAGTTGGTCCGTTAACCACCCGAAACACACCCGAGGCCCTCAGGACCTCAACCAAACATAACACATACCCATAACATCGTTCAAACTTGGTCGAGCCTTCGAAACTCCAAAAACAACGCAACCATACCAAAATCACATCAAATTCAAGCCTATGAACTTTGAAACATCCAAATTTTGCCAACTAGGTCGAAACCAACCAAAAGCCCTCCGATTGACTTGAAATTTTGCAGACATATCCAAAATGACATTACAAACCTTCTCTAACTTCCAGAATTCCATTCCGGCTCCTATAGCCTATTTTCCACTGCCGACCGAAAATTACCAAAAACTAACTTTCACCAATTCAAGCTTAATTCTACACCGGACATCACAAAAATATTCTGAACACACTCCTAAGTCCCAAATAACCTAATGAAGTTATCCGAGCTATAAAATCCGCATTCCGAGGTCATTTACAAACAAGTTAACTCTTAGTTGACTTTCTCAACTATTAGGCTACTTTAAGAGACTAAATGCCTCGATTCTTACCATAACCACTCCGAACCCAAACCAACTGACCCAACACAACAAAAACAGGCAAGCAATATATAACAAATGCAGAAATGGGGGAAATGGGGTAAATCCCTCGGAACGACCAGCCGGGTCGTTACACTAGTGCATGTAAATATGAAGATATAAATAGTAATACAATTCTAAAGTCGGGGCGTGTTGGTCCTCATTCTAAATATTTCTTGTTGATTCTAACTCCATAGACATATAGGCGTTAGGTTAGCTTGAATAGACGAGTAAGAACTCGGCAGATTCTTATGAGCAATATTAACCCTGTTAACCAATAAACCAGATAAATTAATTAGTTAATTCAATTGAATAATACAATACGATTGTTAGATATCCCATAACCCTAGATCGTTTTCATTACATTTATATCGTAAAAATATGTTTTTCCCTTGTTTTCTTTATTTTAAGTAGTTTAGAATCAAATATTATTAGGTTTAGTTCTTCTTTAGATAATGATAGTCTAATTTAGTTAATAGTTAATCACAAGTCCTTGTGGGTTCGACATCCGACTTTTAGTCACTTTATTACTTGACGACTGAGTATACTTGCGCGTGCATTTGGCCGCAACATTCATGTTCGCATAACCTTCAAGTTTGTTAGACTTCATATTCGCTCACTGCCCAAAAAGGGGGGGGGGGGGGAAGAGAAGAGAGGCGTCAAAAGGGAACACAAATATAAGAACAAAGATTCCTTGGTACAATGTTTCAAATTCAGTGAAACTTGAACCCAAGATGTTTGGTGAGAATGGAGATCTTTAAATTTCATTTATAGCAAGAAAAATGTCTTGTGATTTCGAATATTCCATACCAAAACATAAAAGTTTTGGCGAAGTTGCGCCAATTCGAAATTGTCGGTATATCAAAATCTAATGTTGACTTCGAAATATTAGCTGAAACTATCCTTAAAGTATTAATGTTTAACCAAAGAATTAGACCCTTAGACTAAAGCTTATTTTTAAGATGAATACGGGTTGCTGATAATCAAGGAAATGGAGAGAAATGAATAATAGACAATATTTCCGAAATATAGAAAATCGAAGACAATTATATTCGAGAATCAGATGCCTTTACAAGATGTATTCCCCTCCCTCTTATAACGTACACCTCTTGTTATGGTTGCCTCATTAATGACTAATTATGACATTAATGAGGCGTTACAAAGGTTAACGGTAATTGGGGTACAGTTACATAACGTTCGAGTATTCAATTGTGGGTCTTTGAATCTGCCCGTAGCTTTGTCTAGATTCATTCTAACCGTGCCTCTCTCCTGGTTTGATCAAGTTGAGTTTCCCGTGGATGATAAGCTCAAGGGTCTACTGAACCGTTCCTCTTTGTACCGTACCTCTTGAAAGGATCACATCCAGCTATCGTGTTTTCCTGTGTCCACGTGACTAGCTGAGTTGTCAAAAGCTGGCTTACGTGTAAAACTCTTTTTTACCAATAAGATAGTCCCCCCACTTACCATATATTTAACAATTAATATTTGGTAAGTGGATATTCTTTTATGGAGGGAATATTTTGCCGCCGCTTTTCCTCGAATAATTGTATCCTTCTCTGCACCATAGGCGTCGTTTGTCACTTAAATTTAATGCTCGTACCATGTGTTCTTTTTGGATTGGTTCTGCATTTACTCGGCACCTTTTAGGTCTTTTTGCGGTTGTGCCAGTCCCGAAGTGACATCTTCAATTATAACTTTTCATCATTATTTTTCTTTTTTTCCTATGTTTGACGGTTGTCCTCAAGTATAAACACCTTTCTTCATTTCTTTGCTTCCACGAAACATTTTTCTAACTTTGTCTTATTTAAAGAACTTTCTTCTTGCCTTTACAAACATGTATTGTTCAAAACAACCTCAAGGAGTAATTGATATTGAAAGTTTAACGCCATCTTCTGCTCCGACTAGGAGTCGGAGGGGTGGTAGACTTAGAAGTCTAGGATCCACTCCTTCGAGGGGCTCCTCTTCTCCTCAGATAGTCCCTTCTTCTTCAACTAGATCTCTGTTTTATTTTTGTTGTTGTTTTCTAATGTTGATAATTGATAAAGGCACTAGGGTCGTGACTGTGGCCTAGGTGGATACACAAAGGGATTCAATTATAAGGTCGGGGAATTTGCTAGGGATATAGCTATAACCAAAGCACGAATGTGCTCACTCTATACCTCTCGGTAGTTTGAGTGTTTATACCCTAATTGCCTCTCTCTAGTCCAATTGGGTGCCCAATAATCAAGCAATATAGGCTTAGGTAGGGTGTTATTCTCTCGAGGTTTAACCCATTAACTAGGCTCAAGTAGGGTTTTACCATTTTTGGGCTTAACCCCTTTGATTGGGACTACCAATCTCTTGATAATGCCCTAATTTCCTATTAGGCTAATTTCTAGACTCAAGTCTTCTTTCTCAAGAAAGACCCAATTCATGAAAAGGTTAATTAGTGTTTGCAACAACTAATTATAGCAATAAAAACCTTGAAATAACCTAAATAGCCAACACCCATTAATTTCCCAACCTTAATTTCTAAACCCCATTATATACCCACACTAGGGTTGAGCCACAACCCTAGCTAATGGGTCTAGCTACTCATAATCAAAGATGAGAACAATGATAGAGAAAAAGAATAACCCATTTAGTTGATTCCTAACAATGAAATTGAAGTTTTAAATGTTAAAAATACAAGAATAAAGCTAGAGAAATAAAAACCCTAAAATATTCATGAGCTCTCTACTCTAAAAAACAACTAATATCTTCAAGATCTCGAAATAAATTACAAAATAGTCTATTTATAGTCTGCCAAATTTTCAGACAAAAATACCCCTGCAGGACCAATGCGGACCGCGAAAACACGACCGCGGTCCGTGAAAACATTAGGACCTCACTGGAACGCTACCGCGGTCCGCGAAACTTCGACCGCGGCCGCGGTGAGAACTTGCAATTCTTGGGTCACACTGGAACTCCACTACAGTCCGCGAAACTTCGACCGCGGCCGCAGTGGATGACAGTCAACTTTCTGAGCTACTGCAAATGCACCGCGGTTCGCGAAAACACGACCGCGGCCGCGGTGGCCTCTTTGTCTTGACCAGCTTGTTGGGTTTGCTCGTTGTGCCAGATTCACTCCTATTTTGAGCATATTTTAGACTGAATGCCTTCATTTCTGGTTCAGTCCTGCAACAAGCACAACGTATAAGCTTTCGGGGCTATTTTGTGTAAAATTGTATCCAAAATTCGCGTATAAGGGAATGAAAAACGAGGCAAAAAGCTAATTTATCAACTCTCCCAAACTTAAACTCTTGCTTGTCCTCAAGAAAAACAAAATAAACCCCACCCCTATGAAAGATTTCACAAAAATTTGCCTGTACTATTAGTGACCTCAACTAGCATCAATTGGAACTAACCATAGCCCCTAATGCGAATGAATAATTGACAATGATTGAACTTTTCAAAACCATAGTTTCAAGTGCGATACAAGAGATTCAAGGGTTGGTCCAACTCATCACTTAACTTCTAACTATTACCTTGGTCAGTGTGGATCCCAGACTCTTATTCCGTAACTTTCCCTAAGCATCTCACCTTTAAGAATAATGACACTCAGAACGAGGAATATGGTGAATCGCTCATCTCTCATCAAGGAAAGAGCCCCAAGTTCGGCTCAAAGTAACATGGGCTTGCCCTTTGTGTAAATCACCACTAATGTAGGCTTCACTCGACCTGAGATCATATAGGGCTTTTGTGGAATCATGATGAAGGCTTTTGGTCAGGGTAGGACGTATTTGGTTAGAGTGAGTTTTATCTTTCCTTAAGCACTTCATTTTTTTTGTTTCTCTCACATTTTCTTGACTCTTGGAGTCTCTTTATCTTTTGTAGGGTTGGAGAGACACTTTTTCATCAATTTCCTTTATTTTCTTCTTATGCTATCCAAACCTTTGGCATTACTTTTTCATCAATTCCCTTTATTTCTTCTTTTTGTTCATTCTTTTCTTTTCATTCTTTTTCATTGCCTTTTCTCTTCTCTTTCTTTATTTCTTTATTTTGTGCCTTCTTTTTCACTCATCACATCTCTCGTCTCTCCCCCAACCTTATGCTTTTTGCCTAGAGCCAAGGAAAGATCGGGTGCCAAGAGAGGGTAAAATAATGGTTAAAGGCTTGTAACTTGGGTACAAAGAAAAGGCTTAAGGCTCAAAAGGGTTGACTAGGGAATATTTCTCTTGGAAGTTCATGGAAGTTTTCAATTCTTTATTCAACCCAAGGAAAGCCTATAGTCACTTCTCAAGTCAAGTCACACCTAGAATTTCGCCTAGACAACACTTAGGGAAAGTTCTAGACTAGTGGCATGGAACTTGGAGTTGCAATTACGAATTTCTCACCACTCACACTTAAAGGATTGTTACAGAAACCGAGTCGAGGGCCCACAACGACCTTAGTCGTCCTTTTAGTAACAAAAATGGTCCTGAAGAACCACCCGATGATTATCGGCCAACACAAGAGTCTCAAGATCATCACTATCACCATCCTCAACACAACGATTTGTCTTTGACCATGGGATCAAAGGCAAATGTGTTAGGCCCAAGTGAAGCTTTGCTTGAGGCACCGTTATTGAAAACAAAACAACAAGAAAAGGAAAAACAGACTCAAACCCTTAAGAAACTTGTCACACCGTCCATCCTTGGGAAGAGCCACCCGGTTCTCACAAGTTCCACCTTTGGAAAGAACCGTGGCATTAAGAAAATCAAAGGCTTATTGCTCACCAGAAAACCAAACAAGAAGCTATGAAAGAAAAGTAAGAAGCTATAAAATAGAAAATAAATGTGTAAAATAACTTAAAGTGCGTGAGATGGAATGAATATGTACAATAGGGGAATTAGATGACTATACATAAAGGATGAATATTTACAATGGATAGTTATCTTATACATACCAAAAAAAAGAAATAACGTAAAGAAAGAGAAACAAAAAGTTGTTTTCATTAAACAATCCGATGTAGCCAAAATAAAATGACTGTAGAGCCACTCCCCCAACTAAAAGAAAGCACTGTCCTCAATTCTATAAAGCAAAAATAGTGCACACAATATAGGAGAGAGAGAGTAAAGAAAACTCCCTATTGGCCCTCGGCCTGCTGTTGTCCCTAATGCTCTGTCTGAGATGGGGTAGGAACTTCCTGAGATGAGCAAGGAACTGCCTCAGATAGGGAACATGTAGGAGCTGGATCTGGTATAGCCTGTGATGGAGCTCCAGTGGGTTGAGCCTCCTGGCTCTGAGTCTGAGTGTNGGGTCTGCCAGTATAAGCCTGATGTTCTGGGCACGGGGCATGACCTTCCTCTTCTTCAGTGGCCTCACCGGCTCCTCCTCCTGCACTGACTGAGGCAATGGCTGTTGCTTTGGCTGGGGCTCTGTGGGGTCTGCTAGTAGCATCTCCAAAGGAATCTAATCGCCTGATAGCTTGTCGACCTCCTTTCTCAGCTTCGCCACCTCCTCCTTTGATGCCCTGGTCTCCCTAAGCTTCTTTGTTTCTCTGGCCAGCTTTGCCAATGCACCCACTGCGTCCAGGATTTTCTTCTGATTCTCCAATATTTCTTTCAGAGTGTCCTCAATGGACTGCGGGACCTATGGTGGGAGAGGAGTAACTGGGGCTGCCACAGCTGTAGAAATTTCAGTAAACTTTGTAGTAGTTGACTACATCCAGTTGGTGAGGCTTGTGAGAGTCATGTTCAACCGTTGAGAAGTCATGGGATAGGCTTTGGTGGAGGGGATTTCTATAGCTGTGGAGGAATATGGTCCTGGAGCCTCCTCTGGAATAGCAGGCTGGGGCAGTGAGGGTTCCGCCACCACCATTGGCTCTTCAGACTGGCTAGTGGAGGCAACCGACTTTCCCTTTGACTTCTTTTTGGGGTTATCCTCATCTTTCAAGTCATACCAGGAGAAAGGTGCTTTGGGCTTGACTTTGGTGTCAAAGCGCTTCATAGTCACTTCCCGGTCTTCACAATACATGGTCAGGTAATGAGGATAAGGGTAAGAAGTATCACCTGTGCTGACCACTCGGCTAATGACCTCGGACATCACACTCCCCACATTGATGGGGTATCCAACCATGATAGATGATATTAATACTGCCCTACTGAGAGGGAGCGTCTGGTCATATGAGTCGGGTCTAGCCTACTACATACAAAAGTCTCCCATCCTTTAGCTTCGAAGTTCAGGGTCCTCCTGTGATAGTCTTTCCAGTCGTTAACCACTCCGGGGTGTCCCCGGGCTTGGCCAAGTGCAAAGCCAACCAATTTCTCGCACCATCCTTTTCGGCAAGTTTTTCTTGGTATAATGAATCATCCACATCATCCATATCCAAATAGTCATTTAGTGAAGGTCCGTCAAAAGGCACAGTGAGATTGCGAACTTTGGATGCCTTTGAGTCCTTTTCCAAAAAAATCAAATTGGTTTAGAACTCCTTCACTTTATGCTCATTGGCCTCCGAAAGATGCTCAGTGAAATAGGACCATCCTTTCTTGTCTCGGAATTGCTACCTCACATTGGGGTTTTATGTGGATAAATCTTTCATTGGGAAGGTGCGCTCCGGGATAAGAAATCGTGCAGTCCACAACTCCCTGAATCTGTGGAAGGCTTTCTCACTTACAAAACGATCCTTTCACACATCCTGGTTCCTAGTGCACTCTACCCCTTCAACCACCTGCGCATCCCCTTTGCTGTCACTTGAATTCTCCCTAGATAAGGAAGCTGTAGGGGAAGTAGAATATGAGTGTTCATTGGAGGCGGATTTGGTTGGAGACACTGCTTGTGTTGGAGCCGGGAGAGATGAGACTGGGTCAATTGGGGATGAATGTGATGAGGCCTCCTCTGATGGAGCATATTCACTTCCTGATGGTGAAGGAGGAGAGTCTGTAACCCGACTGGGCCGTCGTGATGACTGAGGCAATGTAAATTTTGAAGGTTGCCTTGGTGCCCCCGCGCCTCTCCCCCTTTGAGTTTCTCCTCTACCCGTGCTTTTGGGACCTCTTCCATGAGATAGTACCATTGCCTGCAAAGTACACATAAGTGAACATCGTTAGTTTCCTGAACATTGATGTGCATACACTTGAGTATTCACTGAAGTTTAAGCATATTGGAATGAGGCAAGACACACTGGACAGACTTCGCGGACCGTGAAAAGTCGACCGCGGCCGTGAAAGTCTAATCATGCTTTGAGCAGGACACACTGGACTAACTTCGCGGACCGCAAAAAAGTCGACCGCGGCCGCGAAGTTCTAATCAAACTTAAGTAAAATGAAGCACCGCGGTCCGCGAAACTTGGACCGCGGACCGCGAAAATGGCTATTTACCTAGGGTTCCCAGAATTTGCAATTTCTACGCTAAAGTGTTCATTGAGTGAAGTCCTATATAAGTAATCAATGCAATTGCATTCCAAAGGACTATTTTGAACCTATTTGGGCTAACCCTAACATTTACAAGCCTAGAAAGAGAAAATAATAATGAAAAAGAAATTGAAAACTAAAGAAGCTAAAGAAATTAAGAAGTTAAGGAAGCATAAATACACTTACTAGATGTTGGGATGAAATTATGGGTGCAAGCAATGAGTTTCAGAGGATGCAAAAGTGAGACACGGTTGAAAGTGGCTTAGGCTAGCTACAGTGGGAAAAGTCTGAAATGTAACCCTCAAGTACTATTTATAGGAAAAGCTGGGAACCACCCCACTTACCTACCGCGGACCGCGAAAATTTGACCGCGGTTCGCGGTCATTCAATGGCATAAGGCTTACGAGGCAGAAGGGCTTCGCGGACCATGAAAAGTCGACCGCGGCCGCGAAGTCCATTTCCAGAGCACTGTGTTTGCATCATATTGACTTCACGGACTGCGAAAAGTCGACCACGGCCGTGAAGTCAATTTCCAGTGAGCTTTTGTTTCTATACTCAGCCGAATTTCTGTGTCAAAATCATCCTACACATCAAAAAACCAGTTAGTGTAAAAGTGAAACCTAATTTACCAAGAAAAACAAAGAAAATGAAAGTAAAGACACATGGGTTGCCTCCCAAGAAGCGCCTGATTTAACGTCGCAACACGACACATTTTACCGGGATCATTGGAGATGAAGAAGTGCCACCACGTGGCTGTCATCAACTTTGCCAAGATACTGTTTTACCCGGTGACCATTCACTCTGGATACTTCATCACTTTTGTTCTTGAGGTCAAGAGCCCCAAATGGAGTAACAAATACCACTTCAAAAGGGCCACTCCACTTAGACTTTAGCTTCCCGGGAAAATAACCTCAACCGAGAATTGAACAATAAGACCAAGTCACCAACTTTCAACTCTTTTCCTCGAGAATATTTGTCATGTAGGTACTTCATTTTATCCTTATACAAGGAAGAACTGGAGTACGCATGGAATCTAAAATCATCCAACTCATTAAATTGCTCCACTCTAAGATTTGCAGCTACATCCCATTCAGAGTTCAACTTTTTCTAGGCCCACATAGCCTGTGCTCCAATTCCACCGGAATGTGGCATGCTTTTCCAAAGACCAAGCGATATGGGGACATCCCATTTGGGGTCTTGTAGGTGGTCTAGTAAGCCCAATGAGCATCATCTAATATCTAGACCAGTCAGTCCTGGTGGCATTGACCGTTTTTGGATAATATGCTCTTTATCTCCCTGTTAGACACTTCAACTTGGCCACTAGCCTGAGGGTGGTATGGGGTAGTGACTTTATGGTTGACCCCATACTTAGAAAGCAAGGAGTCAAAGTCTTTGTTGCAAAAATGTGACCCCCCGTCACTGATGATGGCTCGTGGAGTGCCAAACCTAGTAAAGATATTCTTCTTGAGAAAGGCTATCACACTCCGAGCCTCATTGATTGGTAAGGCTATGGCCTCCACCCATTTTGACACATAATCAACCGCGACCAAGATGTACGTGTTCCCA
>ML414276.1:107376-134855 GCA_005239525.1 Nicotiana knightiana | reverse complement strand
TTCTTTCGATTTTGAGTTCCTAAGTGTTCTTAAATTTTACTGTGTGAGGAACTAGCTCTTTGATTTGGTGAGGGCACATGATTCATGACGGAAATGTAATGTTGTTGACCTCTAAGTTAGAGTAGTTAGTGAATTGTGAATAAAGCATGGCATATGTGAGTCGATCATTGAGGCGAGGATTTCACATCTCTGTGTTTGAAATTTTTTAAATATTCTTGGTATAACGTGTTAAGAGATTTGCTTAATAAGTTGTGTACATGCGTATAGTTTGATTGCTCGAGGACGAGCAAAGGTTTAAGTGTGGGGTCTTGATGCGAGACTAAAATGCATTGTTTAATATGTAATATACCTTACATTTGAGGTGCGTTAATGATAAAAATACACTTGTTATGTGCTTAATAGAGTTTATTTTATGTGTAGGTGAATTGGAGATGAAAACGGAGCTAAAGGGATGCAAATACGCGAAAGGAGACACCCGGGCGATAGAGCCCTACAGCCTGACCCTACCTGGAGTTAGGGCTGAAACGCCAGCCCTAGCCTGGCATTAGCTAGGCCTTCGGGTCCAAACGCCCGGGGTTCCCAGTTTCGGCCTAATCCAAGTTTTGACGAGTTTAAGTGTTTCCCGGTCGAAATAGAAGTCCCCTACACGGTTAGGGTTCACCCTAAACATATAAATAGACTCCTAAAACACAACTACAAGAGATTTGGGGAGGACAGAGGAGATTAGGAAGGATTCAACAAGAAAACACCATACAAGTGACAAACATTGATTTCTACATCTAGTATTCATTACTTTGTATTTCAATTATGCAATTTATTTTAGTTTTGATTCTCAATAACATGAGGAGCGAATTTCTTTAGTCTAGGATTTTGGTAGAACCCGTTGGGGATGAATTCATTGTGATATTAATATATTTTGGTTGATATTTCTCTTTTTGTTCAACTACGTTCTTATTGTAGTTGATTGAAAGGGCCCTTTATTAATATTCCTATTTATTATGTATCTACTTGAGAGAGAGTGCATATTTAGGTAGTTGCTTGAACAACACCACTCCCGTAGTATAGACAAAAGTCATAACCGAGGGTTTAGAGGTTATATTAGAAATAATTATACCTCGGGTGCAATCTAAAGTGAAATGTATTACGATCTAGCTAGCGTAACTTGAGAGAGTGCGTTTAGTAAATTATCATAATTACTTGAGAGATATTTATGATAGTTAGATCGTTCATGATTGAAAGAGATAGCCAATTAAAATATAAGACATATTCAAGGAAGAATTCACAAACGGGGGAAGCCATAACCTTAGACCCTTTATTATCATCGTTTACATTAAATTGTTAGTTAATTGCTAGTTTATTATTATTGATTGTAGAATTAGTTAAACATCACCAAATTTATATTCAAAGTCTTGAGAAACTTGATTTAGCAACAATTTAGTATTTTATAGACTCAACTGATACGTAAATTCCCTGTGGGATCGACTCTGGGCGTAATACCCCGGATTATATTTGCAACGCCCGCTTAGTCTTCTACAAGACATAGTTGAGCGTGATCAGCCACCTTCGAGAATTCCTAAGTGATCGAGCCAAGAATCATTTCAGGGAAAAGGCGCAAACAGGAAAAATGAACAGGAAGAGCCGCAGCGTGTAATTCATATGATAATCGGAGGGGTCGATATTCCACAAAGGCTCATGTTCAAACGCACTAAGGTATTAATTACTAGGGAAAAATGAATCCGAGATTATGTACCAGAAGGCACCGTATCATTCAACAACGACGAAGAAGAAGGAATTTCTCAGCCCCACAACGACGCTCTGGTAACTTCTATCTTGTTAAATAAAGTTCATGTTAAGTGTGTTCTAGTGGATCCAGGTAGCTCGGCAAATATCATCCGATCAAGGTCGTGGAGCAGCTCGACCTACAGGATCAAATCGTGCCTGAAGCTCGGGTCTTGACAGCTTCAATATGGATAGTGAGACAACTAAAAGAGAGATTATCCTACCAGTGAACGTGGCTGGAACCATTCAAGATATCAAGTTCCACGTAATCGAGGGTGACATGAGATACAACGCCCTACTCGGGAGGCCTTGGATCCACAACATGAGGTAGTCATTTCGCTCTGCACCAAATGATGAAATTCTCGACGTCGGACGTGGTAAAAACAATGTATGTGGAGCAGCATGCTGCAAGGGAAATGTTCTCAATCGATGAGGTAATACCGATATCAGAATTAGAAGGATCGGGCATCAAAGGTAAACAGGAAGCCAAATAGCAATCACCGCCACCGGCCTCGACCGAATCGGAGAAGCAGGAAATGGAAGAAGAAGAGGAAGATTTTTTGACTCCTCAAACTTTTATTGTTCCAGAAGATTATGATACCAAATCAACGGTCGAAGAACTGGAACAAGTTATATTGATCGAGTACCTGCCCGAGCGAAAGGTATGCTTGGGAACGGGGTTAACTCCCGAAGTCAGGAAAAATCTTATTCAATTCCTTATTGATAATATAGATTGGTTTGCTTGGTACCTCTTAGACATTATAGGGATCCCACCGGAGATAACAACACATTGACTAAGCCTGGACCCAAAGTTCAGACAACTAAAACAAAATAGAAGTACCCAGTCCGAGGTAAAGAATGTATTCATAAAGGACGAGGTAACTAAACATCTAAAATGTGGTCAATTTGGGAGATGAAATATCCCGAATGGTTAGCCAATGTAGTCGTAGTTCCTAAAAAAGGGAACAAACTTAGGATGTGTGTAGATTATAAGGATTTAAACAAGGCATGTCCCAAAGATTATTTTCTGTTGCCTAACATCGATAGCATGATTGACGCTACGACCGAACACGAGATCCTTAGTTTTCTCGATGCCTATTCTGGGTACAATCAAATTCAAATGAACCTGGAAGACCAAGAAAAGACTTCATTTATCACCAAGTATGGAACGTATTGTTATAATTTAATGTCCTTCGGGCTAAAACGCAGGGTCTACCTACCAACGCCTAGTAAATAAAATGTTCGAAGAACAAATAGGTAGGTCAATGGAAGTATATATTCATGACATGCTAGTTAAATCCCTGCGCGTAGAGCACCATTTGACAGATTTGCTGGAAACATTCAAGATATTGAGAAAATACAACATTAAGCTCAACCTCGAGAAATGTGCTTTCGGGGTCAGTTCGGGCAAGCTCCTTGGTTTCATGGTGTCGAATCGGCGAATTGAGATCAACCCTGATAAAATCAAGGCTATCAAAGACATCACCATCGTGGACAACATCAAAGCCGTGCAAAATTTGATAGGGTGAATAGCCGCCTTAGGCCGATTCATCTCGAGATCATCGGATTGGAGCCATAGATTCTTCTCTCTAATCAAAAAGAAGAATGATTTTGCCTGGACCCTCGAATTCCAACAGGCGCTAGAGGAATTAAAGTGATACCTCTTAAGCCCACCACTTCTTCACACTACAAAGGCAGATGAAAAACTCTACTTGTACTTGGCAGTCTCAGAGATCGTGGTAAGTGGTATCCTGTTTTGAGAAGGGCAACGTCTCGAACTAGCTAAAAGCTTAGGAGTGGAAGTCATTGAAGCTAAGTGTGACTCCTTGCTGGTAGTAAACCAAGTTAACAAAACCTTCGAGGTTCGAGAGGATAGAATGCAAAGGTATTTGGACAAGTTGCAGGTGACTTTGCACCATTTTAAAGAATGGGCTTTGCAGCACGTACCTAGAGAGTAGAACAGTGAAGCCGATGCTCTTGCAAATTTAGGATCATCAGTCGAGGAGGACAAAATTTGCTCGGTGACTATCGTCCAACTCTCGGGATCCGTGGTCGAAGAAGGTCATGCTGAGATAAACTCTACTAGCTTAACCTGGGATTGGAGGAATAAATATATCGAATACTTGAAAAACAGAAAGCTCCCATCGGACCATAAAGAATCGAGGGCCCTATGAACCAAAACTGCTCGATTCATATTGGCTGAAGATGGAACAATATACAGAAGGACGTTCGAAGAACAATTAGCAGTATGTTTGGGACCAGGTGACACCAATTATGTTCTACGAGAAGTCCATGAAGGTACTTGTGGGAACCACTCCGGTGCTGAATCACTATTTCAAAAAATCATCATAGCAAGGTACTATTGGGATAGTATGGAAAAAGACACAAAGGAGCTTTTTCGAAAATGTGATAAGTGTCAACGGTATGCACCGATGATCCACCAGCCCGGAAAACAACTTCATTCATTCATATCCCCATGTCCATTCATGAAATGGGGGATGTATATCGTCAGACCTCTCTCATCGGCTCGAAGTAAAGCTAAATTCATTTTGTTTATGACTGACTACTTCTCTAAATGGGTGGAAGCAAGTCGAGAAAGTCATAGAAAAAGAAGTTATAGACTTCATCCAGAAAACATCGTATGCCGATTCGGGATACCTTCTGAAGTTGTATGCGATACCAGAAAGAAATTCATCGGCAGCAAGCTAACAAATTTTCTCGAAGAACATAAAATAAAATGGATCTTATTGACACCGTATGCTCCAAGTGGGAATGGACAGGCCGAGTCCATGAACAAAACTATCATTCAGACCTGAAGAAAAGGTTGAATGACGCCAAGGGAAAATTGAGAGAAATCCTACCCGAAGTCCTTTGGGCATATTGAACGACGTCGAAGTCTAGTACGGGGCAACCCCGTTCTCCTTAGTCTATGGCTCCGAAGCCTTGATTCCAGCCGAATTCAGGGAACCCAACGCCATATTTTGACATACAACCAAAGAATCAAATCACGAGGCTATGGATACTAGTCTCGAACTATTGTGATGAAAACTGAGAAGTCGCCCTTGTTTAGATGGCTACGCAAAAACAAAGCATCCAGAGATACTATAATAGAAGAACCAACCTTCGTCACTTCAGAGTCGGGGACTTAGTGCTAAAGAAAGTCACCATCAACACTCAAGATCCTAATGAAGGGAAGCTCGACCCAAATTGGGAAGGACCCTATGAAGTCCTCTATGCCGTCGGAAAGGGATCTTACAAGCTGGGACAGTAAACAGCAAGCAATTACCAAATAATTGGAACATCTCACTCCTCAAGAGATATTATTGTTAAGGTATGACCTTCTCCCTTTCTAATAACAAATAATTACCGAATTTCTCAGCGAGCAGGAAGATAGTAGGACCCTAAAACCAAGGTGGCGACCATTCGTTGAATTCCTGCCAGGTGTACCCATACCCCAGACCGAAAGTGGTGCCATGTTCCTTGAGCTTTATGGGCTTCGTAATCCCTTGGAGGTTCTAACCGAGCCCTTTGCCTGGCTCATATCCTCTCCAGTTTAGGATGCTCTCAATCTTTCTATCCCACCACTTGTCTTTGTCGATAGCATTGACCCGTTCAATATGGTGGTAAGTTCCTCCGCCTATCTTCCTTTTTCCATCAACCACCAGAATAGTTTGACGAATAAAATTGGGTTGTTACCGTCACCATGAATAATCACCTCTTGGTGGTTCCACTCGAATTTTACCGCCTGATGTAGCGTTGATGCTACCGCCCCAGCAGCATGAATCTAGGGTCGTCCCAACAACATGTTGTAGGATGCTGGCACATCTATCACCTGGAAATCCACATCGAACCAAGTCGGTCCCATCTTCAGACATAGACTGATCTCCCCCACAGTGGACCTCTGAGAACCGTCAAAGGATTTCACATTGATCACCCCATCCCTTATCTCATGTAGCCCTTTACCTAATTTCTTAAGTGTTATCAACGGACATATGTTAAAACTGGAACCTCCATCGATCAAGATTCTTATGATGAAATGATCTTCGCATTGCACGGTGATATACATCACTTTGTTCTGCCCCAATCCTTCAAGTGATAGCTCGTCCTCATGAAAAGTGATTTTATGAATCTCCAGTACCTGGCCTACCATATTGGCCATTTCCCCACTAGTGATGTTGTTTGGCACATATGCTTCACTCAACACTTTCAACAAAGCATTTCTGTGTGTTTGAGAATTCTACAGCAGAGAGAGGATGTATATATGTGCCGGTGTCTTGTTCAACTGGTCGATGACTGAATACTCCTTAGCCTGTACCTTTCTACAAAAGTCACCGGGACCTGTTTCGATAGGGGAGGCCGGTTGGCAACCTGATTGCTTGACTCGGCCAAATGCACAGGGGTGTAGACCCTACCAGTTCTCATCATACCTTGTGCTGCGACAGCTTCCTCGGACCCGACCTTGCCTTTCCTTCTCACCTCAGCTGTGTAGTCCCAAGGGATAGCATTTGAATAGAAGGGTGTCGTGGTTTACATTGCCACCAGAATTGGTGCAGCCATCCTTACTTCAAATGAAATGTGTGTTTGGGGTAGAAAGACTGTGACCTCGAATGATGTCGGTGTATTTACTGGAGATACAAACTCAACTTCAATTGGCACTAGTGACTTTGCATGTGGCGCTGCTTCAAAACTCAAATGGTATAGACATATTCACCTCAGCGGCCTCATATGGTTGAATATGGACTATGATCGGTTTGAGAGTGACTGCGGGTTTCTTTGGGTCCTCACCTTCTGCTATAAACCTGATTAACCCATCGGGATCCCAATCATCTTCTATTTCAATCATATGGATACCTCTACCCTTATGGTCTGGCAGAGGATTGTCGCGGACATTTGGAGCGGGGTCTTTTGACACAATAATCTTTTTGTCAATGAGAGCATGTATTTTGTCCTTCAGAGAGCGGCATTCTTTGATGGTGTGTTCTTTCATGCCGGAATGGTATGAACATGTTTGTTTGGGTTAACCCACTAAGAAGGGTTCTCAGGGGTGGTAGCAGGGATAGGTGTGACAGAACCAACGACTTTGAGCTTCTCATACAGCTGGTCAATGGGCTCGGCTATGGCGGTGTATTTTTTTGGAGAGAGGCGATCAAAATTGGGACGAGGTCTAGGGAAGTTTTGGCATGCATGGGGTGATTGGTAATGTGATGGCTGGGAATTATAAGTCTGGTAGACAGGAGCGGGTTGTGAATATCTGGGCGAAGCAGGTTGATATGTGGGTGGTGGAGCTTTCTAGGAAGGTGGTGGAGCTTGATAATTTTGTGAGGGTGCTTGGTAATTCGGGGTTGGATGGTATGTGAGTGGAGGTGTTTGATAGGTTTGGTATTTGAGTGGAGACTTGGCTCTTTGTGCAACCATTACGCCTCCTACATCTCTCTTCTTAGACACACCACCGGACTGTAGAGCCTTGTTAGTGGCTTGCAAGGCTTCAAAATTTGTAACCATACTGCTTTTAATACCTTCTTCAATCCGCTCACCCAATTTGATGATGTCAGAGAACTTGTGGCCCTCAACCATCATTAACCGTTCATAATACTGCGAGTCCTGAGCCCCGACAAAGAACTTGTTCATTTGTTCTTCCTCTAGAGCAGGTCTGACTTAAGCGGCATCGGACCTCCAGCGAGTAGCATAATCGTGAAAGGTTTCTGTAGGTTTCATCTTCAAATTTTGAATGTAGAACACATCTGGTGCGTTCTCTATGTTATATTTAAACATGTCCATAAAATCAAACGCCATGCTTACCCAGTTTGACCATTTCATGGGGTCTTGGCTGATGTACCAAGATAGTGCGTCTCCCTTCAAACTCCTCATGAACAGCTTCATGCGGATTCTTTCATCCTTTCCCACGCCAATCAATTTGTCGCAATAGGTCCTCAGATGGACTCGCGGATCACCAGTACCGTCAAACATTTCGAACATTGGAGGTTTGTACCCCTCGGGCAGTTCGATATCAGTTTGGATACAAAGGTCTTCATAATTCAACCCTTCAATCCCCTTGGTTCCCTCAAAACCCTAGACTCGGCTGGTCAGTTTCCTAAGCTCCTCGACCAGGTTCCTAATAAGTAAATCCTTTTCGTCAGACTCGGACGCCTGTGGGATAGGCGCAGTGGAGTGGGTCACGATTTCCACATAGATGGGATTGTTGTAGGTGTGGAAATGGTCCTTTGTGGGGTTTTGAGGTTCTGGGATGAGTAGTGGAGTGTTATTTGAGGTGTGGCAAGCATTGCACTACGTCAGGAGAGTTTGGTTCTTTGGGGGAATGGCGTGATGGTGATGTGCGGGATGATTTTGCTGTCTTGGGATATTTTGTGGAGGTGCGGGGTTTTGAGCATTTGGAAGGTTGACGTCGGGGACATTGAGGGAAAATGACAAGTTGGCCAGATTCCGGACTTGATTGAATTCTTCCTGAGACTTCAGCAATTTCTGTTCAAGTGGTGACATGTTCTCATGCAGGACCTGAATACCTCGACCATCAGTGGCCTCTACCTGTTCAATCATATTCTCCTTTCTGGTGCCGCTGGACTCTTCCATCTTACTTTTGCCTTTGTCTTTGCCCTTGGGAGGACTAAGAGGAGGAGTAGGTGGAGGGCCCTTGGAACTGGTGCGATAGGCTAATGATGCCAGAATGCACGAACTAACCTTTGGGGAGGGGAGCAATAAAAACAAAAGGTAACTAAGTCAGTGAGGATCATGAAAAGAATATTGCAGTATTTAAACACATAATGCGGAAATGTAAAGTGCGTCCTAAGTTGGGAACCTCTTTGTGCCCGAGGTAGGCCTAGCAACAAATTGATTTGGAGAACTGAAAATGCTAAATGCCTCATTTTATTGATAAGAAAAATAGACAAATCCCAAAATGATGGATGAACAAAGTAAAAGTCACTAATGGCCGTTGGCCTTATTACATTGATAGAAAAATAAAGACACTTCTATCTACTTGGTCCCAGAAGGACCTTCCCCAGACTCAGCATTCTTGCTTTTCTTGTACAGTTTTCCCAGCTCGTGAAGTCCCAGTAACAGGTAAGTTCTGGATAGGTATCCCCCCTGCAGCTCCCTCAGCCGTTTGACAATCTTCAACTCTTTTGATGACCTTTTCTTCCATCTCGACAATACCTCGTTCCAAGTACCACAACCTCTTGTTGGCGTTGACATCCATGTCTTTCCATTCCTTGATAAGTTTTTTGTTGGCCTCATGTATCTTGTAGTGGTCATCCTCACTTTCCCGGATCCGTTTGCGTAGTTGGTTGTATTTGACTTGTGCCTCGGCCCTTTCATCTATAACCGTGTGACCTCGGACGTACCCCGGCTTGTTCTGACCACCGAGATCCTCTTCCAACCAACTAAGATAGAAAGGGGTACAATCGACGTGATATATGTCTTGCTCGATTGTATCTTTCTCAAGTATAACCTTGCAGTGCCACAGGTGCTGAGCTTGGAACTTGTGAGGACTGTCATTATTTTGAAAGTCAGCTCGAAGATGACTCATCTTCTCGACCCTAGGGATGACTTGCTTCATTTCTGCTTGCCTCATAACTCGAAGAGGGACGTAAGGGTATGTCCCCCTTAGACCAATTAGTATCAGAAATGATGCGTCTCTGGATCGAATGATGAACTCATCCATTGGAAACCATTCAAACATCCATTTAACCTGTTCTTCAGTCAAGTTATCAAAAAGCTCAACCCATCCCTCGGCATTTTCAGGCTGAGTGCACATGTCAGGGATATAATTCATTCTCTTTGGGTGATGGAAAGCGATGTGGTCATCCCATATTCTGCGGTGAATGTGTTCTCGATATTCGCTTTTTTGAAGATGTTCCATGAGCCAGAATTGAAGTAATAAATTGCAACCTTCGAAATGCTTTGCTCCTTGTTGACACCTTTCTAAGGCCCGATATATGTATGCAATGATCATGGGCACAATGCTGAAATCTTGCCAATTTACCCCTTCCATTATGGTCTTAGTTACCATGGCTAGCCTGGTATGGATCCTTTCTTTCTTCATCGGGAACACGATCAAACCCAAAAATCAAACCTTAAACACGAAGAATCGGTGATGGACATGTCCCAGAGAGGTGATAGAAAACTCTTCATGGTAGGTACAATATGATTTGATGTAGAAATACCTTTCGTACAAGTAGTCAAAAGGGATGTACGAATCCTCCAAACATACCAATTCTGCGTCCTTTTTCAGACCCATCATTTTGAGGAAAATTTAACTTGTGCGGTTCTCATGCATCAAAAACCATAGAGTTTCCTATACCAGGTTAGCTAGCCCTCCTATCTCTTCTATCAAAGGCGCCATTTCGATGTTCCCAAAGCGGAACAGAGACCTTTCACGATCCCAGAACAGGGTAGTAACCTCTATTATCATTTTGTTAGGCTGGATTTCAAGAAGAGATGGTAGATTACCCAAGTGTTTCCTGACGATAGCTTTGTCGCTAGAGTGTAGATCCTCCCACCAACGCAACAGTCTTGGGTGGATATTGGAGACCATACCGAATCTGGGGACTTCGTGCCTCATTTTTTTGCAAAGCAAATAAGGTTAGGCCATTACCCCACCGGACTCGACTATTTGTCATCAATAATTAGCAGGAAGCATTTACTTCTCCAAATAAATGCACAGAACGTGAAGGCGTCCATTTGGGTTTAGGGAAACCCGATGGACTTTTGGATAAGGCTATCTTAAAAATTATCGTGAGGACGACACTTTAGCTTGACTAGGTTTGACCATGATGCATGCAATAGTGTAACATAGTAATATTTTTATGGGGTCTTATACCGGTACCATTGAGCGGACAACTCAAGGGGGAAAGGCACGGAACCGTCGACTGTACCACTGATCGACTAGTTTTACCGCAAATAAGCCTTTCCGAATTTAGTGGGTGATAATATAGGAAGGGCGCAACCACTCATCAAGCGTTGCTATAGTATTTTGTTTGGCACGAGTGGAGTATGAATGTTGAGCATGATTTATGCAATAAGTAATAAAAAAAGTTGTCACGTATTTGCACGTTAAAGAAAGTGGTAAAAACGATAGTAATGATTTAAAGCAGTTACAAAAGAAAACAAAGATACATGTCAGTTTCATTTTTGAAGAAAAGTAAATACCTGATAATTGTATGTAAAGGGAATAGGAAAGGGTGCAAGTATTTATAATAAAGGCACAAATTCACGAAACAATTTAAATTGGTAAAAGCCTGGATATCCCTAGCAAAGTCTCCATGCTGTGGCGCCCCCATTTTTTCCTCGCGGAACATTGGTTGGGACACCTCGTTCCTTTTGGGAAAGGGGTTTGCATATTTGAAGAGTCGCCGCCTAACGATTTTAACGGTGCGTTAGGCACCTAGGGGGTTCAATTATAACTACGTTGCTAACCAGAGATTTGGGTAAGGGCTTGAAATTATCCTAAGGGAAGGTGTTAGGCACCCCTCAGGATCCACAAGTGTGGTTCCCAGCCAAATGATTTCGTGAATTTGTACAACTAGCAAATAACAAGTAAGGCTCAAATAAGAGGGGACAGTAAAGAAAAGTGGCTTTTGAAAAAGGAATTACGAGCTAGCATATAAAGGTATCCTAGGTTTATAATAATATGGATCACATCAATGCACTACCCGATAATCACTCCTCGAAGAGGGGGCTACACGTGGTATTAGCGCACCGGTCATCATATCCATATTCTACCCTTCCCACCCCGTAAGACGAGTGTTGGTCTCGAACTCTATTGCATGCTATTACCCATCCTTTCCTATCAGTCCCGGTGGAAATTAGGACTCTTATCCTAACGGAGGTGCTAGGCAGACCCTCAAGTTTTAAAGGTAAACTTTTTAGGCGACGGATAACAAAATTAAGTAGGATTGCAGATAAAGGAAAGAATATAAAACAGATAAACGCTCAAATATTCCTCCACACACAGTACACATAAGAAGCATGTCTCATACACAATTAACGTCCATATTAATTCAGAATCCTAAAGCATGGTATCTAGGTTATTACACAAAGACAGATTATTGCATAACTCAAAGAGGAAGTCTTAATCAGGCTTGCCTGCCGCTTTTAAGCATGCTGACAGTTAAACATGAGCACAAAGACAATTTTGATTTTATCTTTTTAAGTTAATTACCTCAGGCTTGCCTAAGTGTTGGATAACATGCAACAGTTATTCAGATTTGTTAATAACTCTAGGTTGTTTATAGCTAATAACATGTGATTTTAGGTGTAAAGATGTATAAAGACTAATTACCAGTTGCTGAGAACAGGGGACTGTTCAGTGTTTAGACTAAATGCAGTTAAATATATATGATCCTATAGCATGATATCTAATGCAACATGATGCATAATAACTTAAACATGATTTCTAAATGCACATAGAATCATAGCATTATGCACAGTTTCAGGAATAGCATAGGTGACAAATTTCCAATGGTTGTTCACATAGAACCGGATCTCTACGTGTATAGCATGATGAGACATGATTACATCTTATTTATCCTAAGACAATACTTCTGGTGAAATTTCAGAACATGGGCAGAATCACACAATACCAACTTATTTTATTGTTTATCCTATAGGCAGGATTTCTAAGCGTAGATGAGATGTGAATACATATACATTCTAAGTAGCATGATATCTAATGCATGGCATGGTGTACCTAAATAAGGCTGCTATTGCGCATAGAGAAAATAACAAACCTAGAAACATGATCTCTACAATTAATTATACTACACCATGCATATCATCCATCCATTTTCACTATTCGACCCTAGAGTTATTTACAAATAATTATTACAGGCCATTGAATACGAATTACACAACTAAAATAGAAGGAAAACAAGAAGTTAACTATAGGGAGCCTACATAATAGACTCAAGTCTCCAAGTCCTCAATGCTAGGTATTATTTCACAACCTTCTCATCATCCGGGTGTGTCAGAGTTCACTAAGGACCTCAAGGGCTCCCGGGCAGTGCTCACACCCAGATTTCATAGCCAAAATAGAGTAAGTGCAGTGTGGAATAGCCATCCTCTGTGTGTCAGAGTTCAGAGGGAGCTCAAGGGTCCCAAGGCAATGCTCGCACAGAAGGGGCATAACCTAGATTTCTAAGAGTATATGTGAGAGTGTTTTTTATTTTTTAAAAGGGTTTAAGTAGGAAAACAATTTTGAGAAAGGGTAAGTAAGAAAAACATTTTTTAAGAGGGAAACTTGATTGGAATAAAAGTTCAACATCATACAAAGGACCAGGGATAGTCCAACAATCACAAACTGGGGTAATGGGATTTGAGGGACAAATACAGAGCATGTAAGGGCAAACATATAGCAGGCAGAAGCACATATACAGGCATGCATAGAAACATCCTAAGGGTTCAGAGGATCAGGGATACAGTAAAGTACTGGATTATATTAACATATCAACACTAAACAACTAAGACCATGAACACTAATGTACCAATAATAGGCATGGGGATTCACACAAGAAACATAAACATGTTTGTCATTGACAAGTAAAGCATAAACTTAACAAGCAGAGGGGAGTTCAGGATCCTAGATACATGTTGAATAATAAGTAAAAGCAAATTAGAAACACACTGAATTACAATAGAAACATGTTGGTTTGAGAGCTGAATTCTGAATTAGCACATACCAGTGAAGTGAAGAAAGCAGTAACACAAACAGGAAGTAGGAGATGCACAATAGTTAGTCTTGGCATGCAGCCGGCTAACTTAGAATAGTAGTAGATAGCACAGAAGAGAGAGCATAGAGTTTTTATTTGTGTGTGTGAGAGAGAGTTGAACATATCAGTTCGTGTGTTTGGAAAATAAGAGGCCTGGGTCTATATAGCTTTGAAAACAGTAGTAAATAAGGTGCAAACCAAAGTCAGGCAGTAATCAAAGGGATTCATAATCAATCAGTCTCAGAATAGTATGGTACTTCCTTAATTAAGGGAGTTAACTCTCCAAGGGTAGGAAAAGGTTACAAGTAAGGAAAGGAAGCAAATAAGGAAAGGTTCATACATAGTAAGCACATAGTAGGGAATTGGGGGAAGGTTCATTAAAGCACTACTGTAAGAATCAATTGATAGTTATAAAACAAGATATAACTAATAGTCGTAAAGATTATCACTGGAAATCAATTAAAGGAAATCAATCACAGGAAATTAGGGATTCAAAATCAGAGTAGTATTGATTTAAGAATCAGCATAGGTTATACATAATAGGAGAGAGTCAGAAACCCTAGTAATTAAAACAGGGTAAAATCACACGAAACTAGGGGTTTACATAGGAAAATGACATGAATCACTAAATAAGCATAATACAAGCAGGAAAGGTAAAGACTTAGAGGTATCGATAAAAAATGAATAGAGATGAATCACAGATTAAGCATGGTAATATCAACTAGAAACCCTAACAAGAAATATGGGGTAAAACATCACGAAATTACAGAATAATCAAGAGAACAGAGTGAACACAATAGGACAAATGAACACATCGTTGTAAACAAACTCAGAGCCATAGGTGAAAGATAAGACTTTAGGGTTTTTAATGAAATAACTCAAACATAAAGGGAAAAGGCTCGAATAAAGCTGAAACATAATAAAATCATCAGATAATCTTAAAATATGGAGGGAAATCATTTTTGAAAAGAGGTTTGAAAACCCTAGTTAGAAGGTGAAGAGTCACTTCATGAAAATCGGAAAACCTTTTGAAAACACCAAAAATAGCTCGGAATAGGCCAAGATCTGTTATAGATCTATGAAAATCAGAGACTGATAGTTAGGGTTTCATAGAGACAACCCAAAGAGAAGGAGAACTGGCTAAAGAACCACTGGTTCTAGTCGAAAAATGAGGAAATCTTACTCGGACGACCGTAGATGGCCGGAGAACGGCATGAAAATCCATAGGTGGGAGCGGAACCGCTCCAGGTTCTTTTGAGGGCCTCAGGACAGTGCCAAACCTGTGTGGGAGGAGAGCCATAGGCTAGGAGTGGTGGTGAGACCGCCATGGTCACTAGTGAAGCTGTGGCCGACAAGAGGAGCTAGGTTTAGCAGAGAGAGCTTGAGAGAGATGACAGGAGAGCGCGGTTGAGAGAGAATGAGAGGGGGGAATAAATGGGGGGGGGGTAGTCATTAGGGTTTAATCAAGGTAATAGAAATCTGGGCCGTTGATCTATTTTGATCAACGATTCAGCTTGGTTTGGGGTTGGGCCGGGTATGATATGGTATTGGGCTTGGGGGTTTGGGTTTAGTTTAATCAGGTGGGTTCGGGTTTAATTGGGGCTAGGATTTAAATAAAATGTGGCTAGCTATTAAATACTAAATTAAAATGTTAAATGCTTAACTAAAATTAGTTAAAATAACTAATAATCAGAAGAATGAAATTGGTGATTAAGAAATAAAAATAAAAATGGTTAATCAGTATTAAAAAATATAAATGACTAATTATTGGATAGAAATAGCATATTATTATTGCAATTATAGCCAAAAAGGTGCCAATTTGACCGTTTGTGAAATGATTTGATCTTACCAAGGCCAAAATAATGTATTAAGTCAAGAGATGTCTTTGAAATCATTTGTAATGCAATTTACAATTGATTATTAGAAATAAAAATAATGGATGAATTAAAATAAATTAATAAAAATATGGTAAAATTATAGAAAAGTACCAATTGTTATGAAAGCATGTTTTTGAAGGTATGTATGCAATTTTAAAATAGTTTGAGGAAAAATTGGGTATCAACAGTAGGCGGTAAGGGTAAATCCTAAATAAATTATCTTTAATCAAAGCATGTAGAGGTGAAACTAGCAAATAAAAACTCAAGCGTATCCAGAACGACTTTATACAAGGTGAATATAAGGACCTACGAACCCTAAAAGGTCAACCTTCTACAAATAAGTCCGAGCACACACTCGTCACCACGTTGTGTACACAGACTACAATCAACGTGCAAGACTCAAATCATAAGGGGTAATCCCCCCACACAAGGGTAGGCAAGATACTTACCTCAAAGACGACAACCTGGTACTCTAAAATGGACTTCTCGGGTGAAAAGGCCTCCAGACGGCTCAAAACCAAATAGAAAAACTTCAAAACACACATAAAACTTATAAGGAACTATTCCTGATAATAAAGATTCGATCTTTACAAAAATCTAGAAAGCGATCCAAAAGTCGACCACCGGGCCCGCACCTCGGGACCCGACACATTTTACAAAAATCCGAACGCCCATTCCAATATTAGTTCAACCTTACAAAAATTATCAATTTCCAATGCCATTTCGTCCCTCAAATCATGAAAATTTCATTTTGGAAATTTCTTCAAAAACCAACATCTTCCCCAACCAAAAACACAATTAAATTATAAAAATAAGGACTAAATCATGGAATATATTTAAATTTAGGTGAAGAACACTTACCCAATAGAATTTCTTAATGAACCCACAAAGAATCGCCCAAAACCGAGCTCTACAAGTCAAGATATGGTAAAATGGCCTCATTCTCGATTTGAAGATTTATATTCTGCTCAGGCGTTTAATGAATCCCGATCCCCGAACACCACTTGCGATCGCAAAGAAGGAAAATGAACGCTACCCAGTATTGGTTCCACGTGATCGCGAGATAAATGATGCGATCGCGTATATGAAAATAGTTACTAGCCCATAATATCCTACACGATCGCGAAAGGGCATACGTGATCGCGTATAAGGAATAGACAGGCTTCTGCGATTGCAAATAAGGTCATGCGAACATGAAGAGTAACGAGTACCAGTGCTCAAGGCCTGGTTTCTACTATGCGAACATGGAACAGAAGAGGCGAACACAAAGAGGGAAAAGTACAAAGCTACGCGATCGCGAGTACTATTACGTGAAGGCATAGAAAGACATTGAGGAGATCAGCAAAAACAAATCACGATCGCGATCGTGAAAAGAGCACTGCGATTGCGATGAAGAACATCAGACACCAGAACCAGCAGCTCAAAAATAGGGAAAAATGACCCGTAGCCCACCCGGAATACATCTGAGGCCATTGGGACCCCGTCTAAACACACAAACAAGTAGTATAACCTAACACGGACTCGCTCGAGGTATCGAATAACATCAAACAACGACGAAACAATGAATCACACCATAAATCAAAATTATGAACTTTCAAATTATCAAACTTCTAAACTCGTGCCGAAACCTATCAATTCAATCCGGAAAGACGCCAAATTTTGCAGACAAGTCCCAATTGATATACCGGAGCTACACCAACTCTCAGAATCGCATTCCGACCCCGATATCCCAAAAAGTCAACTGTGGTCAAACTTCTCCATTTCCCAAACTTAAAATTTTCAAATTTTTACGGAATTGTCTCAAATTTCTCTACGCACCTCCAAATCCATGTTCGGACGCGCACTTAAGTCCAAAATCACCATACGGAGTTGTTGACATTATCCAAAACTTATTCCAGAGCTGTTTACATGAAAAATCCAATTCCATCGCTTAAGCTTCCAAAACTAACATCCTTCTTCCAATTCGACTCCAGATCATCCGGTAACGGAATCCAACTATGCACGCAGGTCGATATACACAGTGCGAAGCTATTCAAGGCCTTACGCTACCGAACGGAGCTTAAATTCTCAAAATGACTAGTCGGGTCGTTACAGGAGAATCATGCATTTACCACCGAGCTACGGCCGGTTGGGCAGTTACATATTTACCATCGTGCTACGGCCGGTTGGGCAGTTATGTATTTACCATCGTGCTACGACCGGTTGGGAAGTGATGCATATTCATTTACCACTGTGCTACGGCCGGTTGGGAAGATATGTAATTACCACCGGGCTACGGCCGGTCGGGCAGTTACCACCAGTTGGGCAGTTATGTATCATTATTTACCACCAGTTGGGAAGTCATACATTTACCACTGTGCGAAGGCCGGTCAGTTCGGCAGTCATGCATCGTACATATGGATAATAGTCTTAAAGAGAAGAATTATGTATTTGTAAGTATGATAAGTATGCATATATGATAGAACTTCAGAGATTCAGGTTGATTCTTATATGTCTTTAATTAATGTTTGACTTATAGTTACATTTCAGTTCTGCCTTACATACATAGTACATTATTCGTACTGACGTCCTTTTGTTGGGGACACTGCATTAATGCCTGCAGGTATTGATAATCAGTTTGACGAGCCCACATTGTAGACGAGATTGGCTTCAGCGAAGGATCGGTAAGACTGCACCTCAGAAGGATCGGAGTGCAGCCGAGTCTATGAGTCATCATGTCAGAATTTTTCTACAGACTTATGGATAAGTCGGTATCCTGTCCCATTTGATGTCAAACAATCTTAGTGGTTTTGTCGACATAGGTTCATTTTGCACAGTATGTCAGAGACCTTGTCGGTCCATATGTATTCATGTTTTTAGAAATATGGTTCATTGATATAGTGTTTTACCACTTACATTTATACATTATCAGTTGTAGCCATATGGGCCCATGATAGTTACAAAAGGAATGAGTCCAGCTAACTCGACCTATGTATGTTTTAGTTTTGGTCGAATGATTATGAGTTAAAAAGTTGTTCGCTCAGGCCAGCACGACACCGGGTGCCAGTCATGCCTCCGCATGTTCGAGGCGTGACAAAGTGGTATCAGAGCCGGTCATGTCCTAGGGAGTCTACAAAGCCGTGCCTAGTAGAGTCTCACTTATGGGTGTGTTGCGTTCCACATTTATAATTGAGAGGCTATATGGTATTTAGAAAATGTTACCCTTCTTTTGTTTCTTGATCGTGCCATACGAGTAAGTCATAAGAAATTAGTATAAATTTTCCATTGAATTTTGTATGCACTAGATGTGCTATCACAGTAGAGCTTTAAGGAGTAATGTGGAAGGGAGATTATGAAAAAAAAAAAAACAAAAGATACGATGCGAGATTGAAAGGTAAGTAAGATAAATGTGAAGAAGATGCAAAATACACAAGTACAAAAAGGTTGTTAATAGTCGAGACTTCGGATATAGTTTTTGATTTTAGTTTAGTATATAAAAGAGGCCCTAGTGAGGAATTTTGAAAATCTCTAAGAGATAACATTAGAGGAAGAATGTTCTAAAGGGGGGAAGGATGTTACACCACGTAAATTTAACAATCTTGATACAGTTATATATATAAATATATATTTGATATGGTATTTTGAGTGGATCATTTTTGTCAAGAAAAAAAAATAGTTAGAAAAATATGATTTTATATACTTATTAATATTACTACTTTAAATTATGTTTTAAATTATACACATAATATGAGAAAAGTTTATGAGGTTTTATTTATTGTAAAGATATAAATTATTTTTTTTTTCACAAGAAAGAAGGTTATCTTTTTACCATTTTAAGAATTAATCGTACGAGAACTTTTACTCTTTATATGAGATTAGGAAAATTATAAGTTGAGAAAATATATATGTATTTTTACATGGATGTTTTAATGATATAATAGTGTATGTATTTATTTCACATGGTACCACATGAACATTACAGTAGGATGTATAAAGTGTACTAAAAATAAGTAGAATTTTAAGTAATTAGAGACAATTCTTAATTATGCGGCTAATTGGTTAATTACCGGATAGCGGGATATTACCTAATTAATTAAAATATATTTGGATAAGAATTCAACGTGTCAGTAACATGTGATCCACCGAGTGACTATTGAATCACTTTGATAAGGTGATATGTATAACTTCCACTATTATTCTTTATCGTTGATTGATGTACAAAACTTTGATTGTCCTTTAAACTGTAAACCAAGGAGTTCCATAATGTTATGTTGTTCTGATGTCTTGTCTTTTAAAAGAAAAATCTCAAGGAAATAATTCACACCATGTGAATTTTGTGACTCAAGCCATTTAGTTTTGGAGTTGTACTAAATTCGTCTCTGCAAATCCTCACCAAAAAAAAAAAAACAATAACCGAAGCAGTGATGATACTTTCCTCTCTTCTATATCTGAGTAAATCAATGAGAAAGAGAAATACGGGGACCTGTATCATGGCAGTGCAATCCGGATTTTTCCTACTCCAGTCTTGCCGTCACGTGTTTTCTTACGATTGTCATATGTTAAAGGGATTGTCCGGAGAACCGGCTCAGGTATGTTAAGGCCATTACTTCTTTCTTTTGGCATGATCCACGTAACGATACATAAACGTAATTCCATTTCATAAGTGTGTCTACTATTAGCAGTTAAGGATGTCTATGTTATTCATTCCCGTAAAGTGATATTCAAGCATTTCTAAGTAGATATCTAGTGCCCTGTTGAGGTATTTGATAAAGATGTTAATGTTTATAATATAGTAATACATGCATCTTCATGCATATGCCTTTACACCGAGCTACGACCGGTCGGGCAGTCATGCATTTACCACCGAGCTACGGCCGGTCGTGCAGTTACATATTTACCATCGTGCTACGGCCGGTTGGGCAGTCATCCATATTCATTTACCACCATGCTACGGTTGGTTGGGAAGACATGCATTTACTACCAGGCTACGGCATGTCGGGCAGTTACCGCCGGTTGGGCAGTTATGTATCATTATTTACAACCGGTTGGGTAGTCACATATTCACCACCGTGCGAAGGGCTGTCGGGTAGTTACCGCTGATCAGTTTGGCAGTCATGCATCATACATATGGATAATAGTCTCAAAAAGAAGCATTATGTATATGTAAGTATGATAAGTATGCATATACGATGACACTTCAGAGATTCAGGTTGATTCTATATGTCTTTAATTAATGTTGACTTATGGTTATATTTCAGTTCTGCCTTACATACTCAATACATTATTAGTGCTGACGTCCTTTTATTGCGGACGCTGCATTCATGCCTGCAGGTATAGATAATCAATTTGACGAGCCCTCATAGTAGATGAGATTGGCTTCAACGAAGGATCGGTAAGACTCCACCACATTTGGAGTGCAGCTGAGTCTATGAGTCATCATGTCAAAATGTTTGTACATACTTATGGGTAGGTCGGTACCCTGTCCCATTTGATGTCAAACAAATCTTAGAGGCTTTGTATACAGATGTTCATTTTGTACAGTGTGTCAGAGACCTTGCCGACCCATATGTATTCATGTTTTAAGAAATATGTCCCACTTGATATACATTACGAGTTGTGGCCATATGGGCCCATAATAGTTACAAAAGGAATGAGTCTAGCTAACTCGACCTATGTATGTTTTAGTTTTTGTCAAACGATTATGAGTTACAGAGTGGTTCCCTCGGGCCAGAACGACACCGGGTGCCAGACACACCTCCCTAGGTTCTGGGTGTGACAAGAAGCATCTGAGGAAGAGAAACTTAGACTTGACAGGTACAAGAAGTACCACCCTCGGATTGGCGACAAATGATGCCTAGGGTTTCCTAGAGGAGTCTCACCGCATTGTTTGTACCATGGGTATTGTGGAGACGAGCGGGGTTACTTTTGTTATGTTTCAGATTAGGGGAGCGGCTTATCAATGGTGGCGGGCATATGAGTTGGGTAGCCCGACCGAGTCAGCTTCACTCACATGGGTTCGATTTTCAGAGATGTTCTTGAGAGAGTTTGTACCTCAATCCCTCCGAGATGCATGGCGCGTGGAGTTTGAGCAGCTGCACCAGGGCACTATGTCAGTATCAGAGTATGCCGTTAAATTCAGTGATGTCACGCCCCGAAACTGGGGGGCGAGACCGGCACCCGGTGCCTCACCTATCCTTGCGTACCAACTTGCGACTAAAGAACTATAAACATATAATCTTATACTTTGTCCATGGAACACATTGCAAGACAATTGCGAATGCTTACTAAACATCAATATTAAGCTGGCAACAAGGTCGTCATAACTACTACGGCTGACAAACTAACCAAATATACATAAAAGGCTTACAAGCCCAACATACTACACTAACTGACAGGATATGTCTACAAGCCTCTACCGATGGATATACTGTGATCGGAAAAGGGACCTGACCTACTCATAACATATATACATATATAGAAGATGTACATAAAGCTCTAGACCCGGCAACTCCAAAGGGCCTGGAGCTTACCAATCAAGCTGAACTCGGGCAACACCTAATGAGGAGGTCTACTTGTCTATCTGTCTGAACAAGCACACATGAAATGCAACGTCCCCAGAAAAGGAGCGTCAATACGAAATAATGTACCCAGTATGTAAGGCAATATACTGAACTGATAATGTAATAACTGAAGGCAACTAGAAGTCAAAGAAAATCTAAAGATATGTTGACCTGCTGATACTGACCAAACTCTCTCAATATAGTAAGTAAAATAGCTTTTTGATCCTATAAGGCTTGGTGTGTATATATATATATATATAACTGCTTTGCCGTAGTAGACTCTCTTATAGGCGCTCGACCATTCTAGGTTCTGTATCTCGACCAAACGGGCTCGCTCATAGGCGCTCGACCACAGTAGGCTCGCTATGTATCTTACCGTCTGATCTGAGGTTTCCCAATAGATACCTTCCCATCGATTATAGCTCGATGGTAGTGAAAATACTGTAATACTATAGATATAGATTCTCTCCTCTCTTGACTGGAAGGAGATAATACTCAATTGAACATAAAGTCCCGATATGAGACTAGGATAACGTATGATTTAGGGAGTATGAACTTCTCTTTATGTCTCGTTATCAAACATATATAGTTACTGGATCATCCCAGCATGATTTAAGGGCTTAGCCTTAACATACCTGAGACGATTCTCTTGACAATCCCTCTAACACCTGTTAATTGCGACAAAACACGTAACACCGAGATTGAAATAGGGAACAATCTGTATGAAATGCTCAAATAAATAATGTTTCTATTTCAAAATCATCTCTGTTGAAACTCTTTCTCAAGAGATTTAGTATTGACGTTACTATTCAATGGAAAGCGTGGCTGTAATGTTTCTTAAGAGGTTAAAACTAACGTTACTATGTAGTTGAAAAGCTAGGTTGAAATCTCTTAATACCTTCGAATGAGTGTTTGTAATGGAAAGGACATTATAAAGTTAATCACTTGAACATCTAAGGCCAAATGAAGTAAAGATGATAATCTTCTAAATGGTTTTTACACGTAATAAAGAATGTAATCACTTTGTGTTTCACTTAGTTTCCACCTTTCAATTTGATGTATGAGTCATTAGTTTGAATAGTGGGCTGCCACATAGTCATATTTTCAACCTTATCCAATAATGTCATAATTAATTAGGTAATATCCCACTACCCAATAATTAACTAATTGCCCACATAATTAAGAACTATCTCAACTTACTTAAAATACTACTAACTTTTAACACACCTTATACACTTTACTAGCATGGTCATGTGGTACTTTGTATGGCACTAGTCCATAAATACCGGGTATTTTTAGCTCGTGCCATATTTTACCCCAAAATGTCAAACTTGAACGAAATTCATTTGCTTCGATTCTCTTACCCTCTTGCCTTCAGGAAGTTAATTATCCCTTGTTTTAAATAACATAATACTTATAATCCCAAAAATAATCTAATTCCCCAGTTTACATCGATTAACTTACGACGAAACTTTAACGTACAAAAAAAATGTGGGATGTAATATCATTCCCCCCTTTGGAACATTCATCCCCGAATGTTGACAAATGCACTTATCATTTTCATGATTTATGCCTTCCGAATACTTTAGTATTCCTCTTTTCATCTGAGCAATTGTTCTGTGAATGAATCCCAAAGGCCAAGGCATTCCCCCTTCAGGCCTCTTTCTCACGCCACGACTTGTAGTCGGAGTCTTTCCAATCTCGTAATTGTTTCTACCTTCTATCATGCAGCTTGTACAACTCTAACCTTGTAAGCACGCCTATGCGATCTTCTCTCCTTTTTCCTCCAGCTTTTAGCTAACCTTTAGGCCTCACTTTGTGAACATATACAGAGCTTGATAAGATGTACCTCTTGGCATCTGTAAGTATACTCAAGTTCTTCGCTCGGTACTTTGTCGAACTTATGAATATTGCTTTATCTTATTTAATAGACCTTATTATCCATTAGTATAACATTACTACACCTAGGTAGGTCATACTATACCATAACTCTTACTTCAATTTATCGTTACTGAGGTCTGCTATCAAACTCTAGGTTACTCTCATTGCTTATTCTATATGTATAAAGCTAAGTCCTTTAATGCTTCCTTATTACTTGTTCATCTTAAGAGTGACGACCTAATCTCACCTCATACTATGTGACTTGTGTCCATTCATTGTTGATTTACCTCAATATTGATTTATCATCTACCATTGCTAACTTGATCTATTATGTAACACTACCGCTATGGCTCATATCTCATTGGTGACATCCGGAGTAATTAGATTAATCCACCTAGGGGCGATACTATACTTCCATAACCGTATTTCTAGTATCCCAATGTGATTCACCTTACGTGGGTATTTTAATCCCGTACAATTTGTGAAATACTCTTCAATTCATTACTCAATCGAAGTCCCAAACGTCATCCTTTATCCATCACAACTACACCCTCATTCTATTAGCAGGGCAACATTCCATTTCTTCTAAATGCCATTAGTCTTAGACTCCTCTGAGTTCATTCAGGATATATTGAGGTTTGTATAACATAGAGAAACCATCAACTCTTCTTGTTTTCATGGGCTTAGTCCCGAGGACTTATCCATTCCCGTCACTTTATCACTCGCCTTTTCTTATCCTTACTACTGTCTTCCAAAAACCTTGTTGCTTTACTATACTTTAGTTTGCGACCTACACCTGTTTATACTATTAACAACCTTCCTTCAACTTGCTTGCACCATAGATTTGCTTACGTTATTCTGGAACATCAAGTGATATATCACACCGTCTATAACTCCTCTTTACTTTCATGGCTAAATCTCTCGATACTTAGAAACCATAGGCTTGAAGGTACACCACTGACGCTGCCGCTATTATTTCTGGATACTGAATCCCAACACTTCTAACCTTCTATCCGATGTATGTACTATTCACAATCTTCTGCCTTTGAGTATCTTGTACGTTGTTCACATTTACCTTACTTACCTTAAAACCTCGCATCGTATCTTCTATCTATTTCATGACCTCCCATCCACACAAGTATAACTCACGTCCATAACTCGAAGCTATATTATAATACTTGAACCTCTGGTGCTTACACAATCCAGTTGGAGCTTTGTACTGACTTCTTATGTGGCTGGTACTTTTCTAACCGGCTTTATCGTAGGTCCGTTATAGAATATGGTTGTTCTACTATCTCTCTTGAACCTCTAATATTAAGAGATATTCTACAATGCTCTCAATCATGATGTCCATAATTTCTTAGGTCCAATAATCAAACTCCTGATTTACTTGGGTGATGTCATTCTTTAGTTTCCTTTTTCCTTTGATCAACCTTTATGTAGGCTTAAGTTATCTTCTAATTTGCAGCTCACGATGTTAGTTATGACTTTAACCGTTTAAGGACGCTATGGAATATCCATGATTCAATCTTCTAACAATTAGATCCTTTGTCTATAAGATGGGCTCAATTCTTTCATTTAAATTATACCAGAATCTTCTACGGCTATATGATTGCCAACATATATGCTGCATGGATAATACCCCGAACTTTTAAGTGCGTTCATAACGTAACCAACTCTGGATCATTAATCGAATAATTCCTTCCGTTCCTTCTCAGCTTTCTTTAAACATACATAATTACTTTTCCTGGTCTTTTTGCCTCCTTGTTGCGCGCATACTTAGATTATCTTAGTGCCCACTCATATTGGAGTTCCATACAACTCATATGATCTTGATTATCACTTTTGATTTTACTTCTCGTTCACTAGCGATGGTAGGTGCCTTTTTCTTATGGAGTACATACAATGTTATTGCGAGACTGAATTCACCATGTTGGGGTTCACTATGTTTATCTTGCATGATCTGCTGATTTGTTTTGTAACCTCTTTTCTAGCCATAACTAGGCTCTTCCTGAATCAACTTCTAACTAGTCGTTTGCGCATTCTCATATCAATATTCTGGGTAATCTTTCTTGGGTTATTTCTTTTGTCTTAACTTACCTCTCGCATTGGCTCCTTATTCATCAATAACATCTCGTGCAGGAACCCTCACTTACTCTCCTTGACTCCATGTTTGCATAATGTTCTGGAATCGTGGCATATCTGTAGGCTTTGAATAAGTGCAATCGAATCCCTTTTCATTTTATTGTATTCTTCCTTTACCATTCAATAATTACTAGAACCACTTAATTCTGACTTAGTAACACATAACTCCATATTCCCCCCTTTAGATGAGTACTAATTTTTAGCGCTACGAAGATCTACCTATAGATGTTTTACCTCTTTATCTTTGGAGTCTTCTCACATCATTGATGACCCTTACTAGCTTTGCAGTGATCCTTCTGTGCTAAGGATAGGAAGTCCCCTTACTTGTCAGGGTGACACTATAACTAGCACATACATTCTCTTAAGCTTAACATTGCTCACATTGCTTGATTTAGGGAAGCGTCTTCTTGAATGACCTTTCTCTGAATTCCTTATGAATCTTCTTCTATTGCCCATTATATTATCACTGGAACGCAATCTGAAATTCTCATGATGACGATCATTATCACATTACTCAGTCCCTAGTCATGTTTAGCTTACCTTGTTCACCAGCCCATACTGATATCTATTACTTTAGGGTCTAACTCTTCCTTCTAAATATCGCATTGGAGTCACAGACTTATTTCTCAAAATGAGGATACAACCATATGGCCTATACTCTTTTGTTGTCTCCAGGCCTGGAACCTCTTATCTTTTCCTTCCCTCGATTATACACAATGTAACAATGTCATTTCATTTTTTTCCACCGTTATCATCCATGTATCACATCTCAATTATAATGGTTCATTAACTCTCTTATTATTTCCCGCTAACATTTATGTCTATCACATTATTCTGAAAACACGAACAAGATATTCCTTTGCTCTTAGCTCCCCTTGCTCCATCCATTTGCTCTCCAAGTTGCCTAACATTCTCTTTCTACTGGGGACAGGGGCCATACTATGATAATATTTGTCCCTTTCAAGGCTTCCAATGCCTATCTTTGTAATACTCATATCTAGTCCTACTATTTCAGAGTGCACCATCTGGGTGCCTCGTACCCTTCTTCACCTTGCTTTTTTAACTTGTTGAGACTTGTACTATTTTTTGAACCTCTCATTGCCTTTCACCATAGGGGTCGATAGATATCCTTGCCTTAAGGATCCTTATCAAAAGGCTTACACATCTTAGTACACACATGATCTACTGAATACCTTGCATATTCTCATCATAAGCATCATGAAAAATCGAGTTCCTTTGGCTCAACTCTTCCATGTCTGCATTCAAACTCTTACCAGCTGGAGGTATCATCATATTACGTATAAAATAAAATCTAGGAGTTTGAATTCTTATAAATGAGCTCTACCACACGATCTAGAGTAAGAAGAAAGAGTGACAATCTTAAATGCCCTATAACCTCCTGCTTATAAGTGTGGTGCACGACACAACCATAAACAAGACTCTACTAGACACGGCTTGTAGACTATCTAGGACAAAACTGCTCTAATACAACTTCTATCACGCCCCGAAACTGGGGGCGAGACCGGCACCCGGTG